>SEYY01000387.1:77500-80000 GCA_009176605.1 Armadillidium nasatum
GCAAATAACGTCACATTCACGAATATATATATATATATATATATATATATATATATATATATATATATATATATATATATATATATATATATATATATATATATATATATATATATATATATATATATATATATATATATATATATTGCACACTGATTTGCAAATTTATAAAAATTTGTGTATCGAAACATGTTGGCCCTTAATTTAGCTTTGTTTTTGATTTTTTTCATCGTTTCTGATGGAATTTTATATGCCCAGCAGCGCATATATATATATATATATATATATATATATATATATATATATATATATATATATATATATATATATATATATATATATATATATATATATATATATATATATATATATATATATATATATAGAGTGAGAGAGAGAGAGAGAGAGAGACGCACACAAACATGCAGAGAAGGACAGAGATGAGGTGTAGGGGGAGGTGGGGTTGGGGTGTATTGTAGGGAGAGAAGGAAAATGAAGCTCGAAGGGGTGTTAAGAGAAAAGGGAGATTCAATGAATCTTAACCAGTTTCACCTTGAAAACGAAAAATAGTCAAAAAGGTTGAATTAATTATAGTGACGTACGAAGGCTTACATAGACCAATAGACAAAGAGGCAAAAAGACAGACAGAGAGATAGATTTAAATAAAGGGATAAAAAATAATATAAATTTTTATTTTAAATAAAGTGTGTGATAGAATTATTGCCAGCATTAGAAGTAAGGCATTAAAAATGATAATTAAATTATTTGTTTGCTACTACTATTAAATAATAATTGAAAATATAAAAATAATTAATTATAATAATTAACAGTTAATATGTTAATGAATAACAACTAATAGTAGTAACCAATAATAGCAATTTAACTGATATACCTGATAATTATACTTAAAAATAATTAATAGAAGTCACTAATAGAATTAGTTTTATTGTAACTGATTATTATAACTAATAATTATAATAAAAGTAATGAAAATAAATAATACCCTTCAATAATTTAACATTGCTCAAAGTAAGAAATTATCCCCCAATAAAATAAAATTAAAATAGATAGATTTAGCTCAATTAGGCTGAAATATTATTTTAAGTAAAAAAAATAAAAAATAAAAATAAAAACTTAAAATTATTAAGCAATTTTGTATCATTATCCTTGTGCGAAATAAATAGCTTTTTTTTTTTTTTTACCTTGGAATTAACTTGAGCTTAATAATGACATGAAATTATGGATTTGGAAGTTTAAGGACTCTGATTTTGCATAACACCCTTGTTTCAATCCTACTCGTCCTCCAAGCTCGAAGCCAAGTTATAATATGGGTTCAGCACCACACCTTTATGTAATAAATTTGCTCTTTCCTCCATTCACCTTTCGTGATGCAGAATAATGATCTGAAGGAGAAAACAACTTAGTTTACAAATGAGGATTCAGATTATGCACAACAATTTTGCTTGATGAATCTATCTCCTCCCTCCAAGCTCCGCTTTTGTATAAATTCTTCTCTTAAGCTCCCCTTTTTTCTTAAGTCGATTTCTAACTTTTGCAACTTAGAGAAAATATAATTTTTATCCAATGTACAGTTCTTATTTTTAGATAAAAAAAATTCTTATTTGTAAACATGATTTTCCTTAGTTGTAATTATGATCTTCCTTAATTGTAAACATGATCTTCTTTAGTTGTAAACATGATCTTCTTTAGTTGTAAACATGATCTTCTTTAGTTGTAAACATGATCTTCTTTAGTTGTAAACATGATCTTCTTTAGTTGTAATCATGATCTTCCTTAATTGTAAACATGATCTTCTTTAGTTGTAAACATGATCTTCTTTAGTTGTAAACAAGATCTTCTTTAGTTGTAAACATGATCTTCTTTAGTTGTAAACATGATCTTCTTTAGTTGTAATCATGATCTTCCTTAATTGTAAACATGATCTTCTTTAGTTGTAAAAATGATCTTCTTTAGTTGTAATCATGATCTTCCTTAGTCTTCACATTTCATCTTTTAACAGCAGCTCTTCCATTCTAATTGATACTTTAATTATTTTATTTATTTTTTTATATTTCAATTTTTTTCCATTATTTTTAATCCTTTGTTGTTTCATTATTTACCAATTATTTCTCAAGGATTAAATTGATCACTTGATTTTTAAAATCTTTAGATGGTTTATCTCTTAAGGGATCTTGGCTGACAAATGTAACTTTTATCAAAATTCCATTACTAAGCACTATCATTGGCTCTATAAGTAATAAGTAATATTTTAATTTTCACCTCAACATTTTCCCCCTAAAATTCCTACATCTTACCCCACAATCTCCCCAACTATCCCTGTTAGTCGTTTCGCTTAAGGTTGAGTATAACAGGTGCTGGGATCGGTAAGTATAAAACAAGATGATTCGGACCGGAAATGAAGTTTCCAGATACTTCATTCTTCTTGCTTTTGCCATTAGCGTAAGAAAGTGAAAAACTTATTATTATTATTATTATCATT
>SEYY01000387.1:115850-120850 GCA_009176605.1 Armadillidium nasatum
GTTGAACTTGTTCAGTATAGTTCATATTTAGTTCAAGTTCAGCATCTAACAGTCTTAATGCATATTTTTACTCGTTTGGCAGACCATTTTAACTATATTTAAATACTCATGCAACACAATTGGTTTCTTACATTCTTAAGTTAAAAAATAAAAAAAAAATTGTCTCTATTCTAACTGTTTAAATTAACCACTAAAAATTTATATTTAATTTTAAATAGAATCTATATGAAAGATAATTTTATTTTATTGAAAGTGAAAATTGCATTTAAGTTTTTAAAAGGGAGAAAAATAAGTAAATTAAATAAATAAAAATAAATAAATAAGTAGTTAGAAAGCATTTAAAAAAAAAATAAAAATATTCATTATAAATACTTTCACAGTATAAATAAATAAAGTAGACACTAGGACCACAATGTATACCTACTTCTGATGCTATTTCCATTCTTATTGCTCAACGCAATGCATTAATTAAATAGCATGACAAGTTGACAACATTCAAGTTGACAACATTCAAGTTGAAAACATTCAAGTTGAAAACATTCAAGTTGAAAACATTCAAGTTGAAAACATTCAAGTTGAAAACATTCAAGTCGAAAACATTCAAGTTGACAACATTCTTAACATTTTCCTGTTCCTTTGTTCAGATATTGTACTGCACAAAGATTAAAATGTTAAGATTTAATGTAGGAACAACACAGTACAACACCAAATGAAGTGCATCACGAGCTCTCATAGCGTGTGTTTCACTCGCTCTGAATTCGTGATGGCTTGAAGGGAAGTATTTTGTCTGCCTGGAAGGACGGCATATCCTATCGTTGGTTCGGTCCGCTCTCAAAAAAAAAAAAAAAAAAAAAAAAAAAAAAAAAAAAAAAAAAAAAAAAAAAAAAATCTATTTTAGAACGAAATTTCTGAAAAAAGTAATAAATTTTAATGACATTATTACCTGTCAAATACATTTTATGCTAAATTAACAATAAAATCTTGAGAGTATCAAAATTACAATAATATTGGATTTTGATTATCAATTTTCGAAATTGTGTGAAAATAATTTTAAATATTTTCTCACAAAAGAGACAAAGTTATCATTGAAGCGTAAAATTGGAAAACCACATGAAATACAAACGGACACACAAGTACGCGCACCCACCCACTCACCCACACACATACACACACCCACACACACACACACACATATTGGTCAAAGAACCGAACATAAAATATTGTTAGCTTTCCTTAAAATAGAGCAGAATTGGGGAAGTGTGAATATAACATAGGACTTCATGTAGAAGTCTCACTATACTTACACATCAGAAAAAAAAACTCAATCAACACATACAACGTAAATTTCTTTCGTGAAAAATAAACGCACAAACATCTCAGGCTTTTTGACTCACGGATAGTCCAATCATATTAGAATTCAGATCTTTTTCTGATGAAACTGAAGATCCTGCGTGTTTCGATCAGATTATACAATGAGGGTTATTATTATTATTATTATTATTATTATTATTATTATTATTATTATTATTATTATTATTATTATTATTATTATTATTATTATTATTATTATTATTATTATTATTATTACTGAAAGTACTCCACTTGGTCAGTAACTTGATTTAATTAACAAAGTTTTTGTTACTACTATCCTCAGTGATCAAAAGATGTTTCTAATCAAAGATTCTTTAGTACTTAGGGCAGTTTATATATATATATATACTATATATATATATTATATATATATATTATATCTATATATATAATATATATATATATATATATATATATATATATATATTATATATATTATATATATACTTTTCCCACAATGTGGGGTGGTGTCTACCGTAAACCATAATCATTCCTAATACTCAAACTTTCCACTCTTTTCCACTCATTTCTGTCCTCGTCAACCACATTCTCCCCAGCCTCTGTCCCTCAAATAACTTGACCACGCTCATCCAACCTTCTTTAGGTCTCCCCCTACCTCTCATACCACCATTTCTCATTCATCCTACAAACATGTCCAAACCATCTCAGCATTTCTGTTCAGCTCTCCCAACCAAACTCCTCCAATTACATATTTGCCTTATTCTAACATTCCTGACTCTCTCTACCTTTTACTTATATTACACACCGCTCTCAGACCTTCATTTCGAAAACCTCAACCATTTTTCTTTTTCTCACATTCAACCTCCAAACCTCGCTACCATACATAACTACCGGTACGCAGCAACCCTCGAACATTTTCAACTTCATCTCTGGACACTTCCTTGTTCAATATGCCTCAATCCTAGCACTTTTCCCTTCTATTATTTATATCCCTATTCATCGTCCCCATGCCATCTCCTCCCAAAAATTCACTGGTTTTAAATGAGTTAACATGATCTCTCCTCCCTATTTAAATTTGTAAAGAAAATAAGTATTAAGAAACGTTTTATAACAGTAAACATAATATAATTATATATTATATTATTATATATATTATATTATATATATATTATATATATATATAATATATATAAATATATATATATATATATTATATATATATATATATTATATATATGTTAATGTTATAAAAACGTTTTCTTTAATATCATTTTCTTTACAAATTTAACATAAACTATGATAATCTGATCCTTTGTAAATATTTCATTATTATGTATGATGAGTATGCAGTAGTTAATATATTAATTTAATAGCATGAGATGATAATAATAATAATAATAATAATAATAATAATAATAATAAAATAATAATAATAATATCAGTAATAATGTATTGACGAACACAATATTAAAAGATGACTGTCGTAAAGAAAGGAATTGCAATTTTTGCAATATAGAAATGCATGTGTGGTTAAGTTAATATAAAATTAAGTTAATTAATTTTGCTGATTAGAAGTTAATTTGATAAATCTGTTAAATTATGTTAGGAAAAATTATTATGGCATTTTTCTTAATAATTTGCAGTTACCTGGAATGCATTATTTATGTGTTAATGTAAGGTCACTTTCAGGTATATTACCTTCCGAAAATTGAAACCAGCTCGGAATGGCGGAATGGAGAGTTTTGAATTACCATTTAATATCTTCGAACACTGCGGAATGTTTTGTGTAAAGTTGAAACTTGGTGTGAGCGAGCTATTTTTTAAAACATTATTCCTATTTTATTTTATTTTTAATCTCGCGTCCTCAAGAATTTTTCACCCTGAACGACAGCTTTTATGTCTCTTCCCCCCTCTTACGCTACGTCAGTACCCAAACTTTACCTCGTGGATAGATTTCTAGAAAAATGCGAAGCACAGATGGGAATAAGATAATAAGGAATCACATTAGTTTCATAAATTATTAAGAAAAATTTTAATTAAAATCACAAAATGCAATTTTTCATTGCTATTTATGATGAAGGTGTTTTATCAGACAGTTATAATTTTCACTGTGAATATTAAATAATAAATATTTTTTATTTTTAACTTTAAAGGGGAAGAAAGAAAATAAAAACCTGGATTTCAGAGGAAATCTGGGATATGATAAAAGAGATAAGATCTGTTAGATTAAAAGCTAAACATATAAAGAGGAAAGATAACAAAAAGGAGATAGAGGAGAATGAGAGGTCCTGACAGGAGAATGAGAGGTCCTAACAGGAGAATGAGAGGTCCTGACAGGAGAATGAGAGGTCATGACAGAAAAAAAGAACACAGTAGTAAAAAGAAGTGCAGGAGAGATAAGATAAAGTGAGTAGAGTAATGAACAGAAGAGGAAGAAATTGCTGCCAGAGTTCAAGATATGGGAAAAGTATTTATAATTCCAAATTACTGATTACGATAAGGTGTATTAGAGGAAGGAAGAAGATTGAAAAATGAAACTTCTAAAGGACAATTGAACAGATGGTAGGAACATTTTAATATGGTCTTGAATCACGAAACTACAATGGAAATAAGAGAGATGGAGGGTTCTGAAACTGGAAACTGACCCTCAACCAAAAGAGAGATTTAGAGAAGCAGTAAAGAGACCCAACAAGAGAAGAGCATCAAGGATTTACCAAATAAACGCCGAACTGCTAAAAGCAGAGTAAGAGAAAATTGTGGAGAGACTGTGAAAGCCTTAGAACTTAATTTGAAAATGAGAACTCCTGGATGAATGGAGGAGAGATCAGTTGATTATATTACCAAAAAAGGTAGAAGAATTTCTTTGACAACTGGAGGTGGGAGATGATGTTTTTGTCAGTGCGAAATAAACTTCTAATGAGTCACCTTGAAGAGAATAAGGAGTCAGATGGATAAAAATTTAACTACAGAATAGGGAGATCTCCAAGAAAATTAGTATCATGATGGTAATTGTGAAATAAATTATGAAGTGGAACTCTAAATTCTTAATACAAAGTGAGAACGTTTAGGGAAGGAAATCGTTTAGGGAATTAACATATAATGTTGAAAATGAGAGTGACCTCCGTAAAACAGGCGAGTTTATTGTCGCTAGTTGATAAACCAGGTGATGCGATTGGCTACATAGGAGAGGAGAGATAAAGGATGGGGACTTTTGGGCGTACTGAGAATCTGAACTATGCTTTATAATGTGTGTTTATTGGCACAAAAGGAAAATATGGGATAATGCAAAAACCACCCTACACACACACACAACACCCATTTATATTATATTATATATATATATTTATATATATATATATATATATATATAATATATTATATATATATATATATATATATATATATATATAATACTCAGTGATTCTTTAGTGTCTTTTTAACCACTTGAAAAAGATTTGAGATCTTCAGATTCAAATATATCACAAGAACTTATTGAGAGAAACAATGAAGAATAAAGAAGACATTTGTGTGTGTGTGTGTGTGTGTTAGTATGAGTGTGAATGTGAGTGTGTGTTTGTGTGTGAGTCATAGGGATTTGAAATAGTTACTCTTCGTCAAAGGATATTTATTTTATTGTTAAGGATTTATATAAAAATTTGAAACTTGAA
>SEYY01000387.1:125850-128350 GCA_009176605.1 Armadillidium nasatum
AGATAGAGCTTGTTTTCATTGCTATGTTCTTAGCAATTTATATGTTATTTTAAAGCATTTACTTTTATATAATTTGGGTCTGAAACATTTTAAAGCAATAAAGTGACTCGATTACCATTTTAAGATATATATATATATATATATATATATATATATATATATATATATATATATATATATATATATATATATATATATATATATATATATATATATACATATTAATTTATTTTATACTCAGCACCATATCCCGCATGATGCAGGGTGGTGTCGGCTGCAGAATGTATTCTTATTTCTACAACCGTGCGTGGAAAGAGAGAAATACTGGTTAAGATGGTTCCCAGCCTCTACAACCATAAGAATGATGGTTGTCGACTTGCTAGGCCTGTTACAATGAATTTGAGACTGTTAATTAGTGCCGTACCGAGTGCAAATATATATATATATATATATATATATATATATATATATATATATATATATATATATATATATATATATATATATATATATATATATATATATATATATATATATATATATATATATATATTAATATTATTATATAATTATATATATTATAATATAATATATATATATATATATATATATATATATATATATATATATATATAATAATATATATAATATATATATATATATATATATATATATATATATTATATATATATATATATATATATATATATATATAATATATATATAATATATATATAATATATATATAAATAAAATAAAATAAAAAAATATATATAAAAAATATATATATAATATAATAATATATATATATATATATATATATATATATATATATATATATATATATATATATATATATATATATATATATATATATATATATATATATATATATATATATATATATATATATATATATATATATCAACAGATAGCAAGATTGGTGAAGAATGTGAAGGTCATTCCAGGAATATCAATGGATTCGGACCATAGATTAGTGGTGACAGAAATACGAATAAGGATGAAGAGAAAACAGAATAGAGAAAAGAGAAATTTTTTTAAAGTAGAATTACTGAAAGAGAATATATTTAATAGATAAGGGAAAATTTGGAACAAATGGAGGAAGTGGGAGAGATAAGGGAGATTCAAGAATCAGTGAGAAGAGTAACAGAAGAGACACTAGGTAGAAGATGGATGGGAGGAATGAGGAAAAAGCGCACGAAGTGGTGGGGGGAGGAGGTGAGGGAAGCAATATTGAGTTAAACGGTCATGATGAGAAGGTGTCTGAAAAACAGAACAGCACAAACGAGAGAGTTGTATGCAGAAGTTAGGAATGAAGCAGAGAGGGTAAAAAGAAAAGAGCAAAGGAGAAAGCAGCTGGTAGAGAGGCTGGAGAGATGATGGAGGATTTGGGAACAGGAAAGAAGAAGATCTTTAGAACTTCTCCTACAATTGTGGAGTGGTGTCTACCATAAGCCACAATCATTCCTAATACTCATAAACTTGCCACTCTTTTGCATTCACTTCTATCCTCAGTCAACCGTAAACCCTCATCCCAGCTCAACCCTTTATCCCAAAATAACTCCTTGGCCGCGTTCATCCAACCTCCTTTCGGTCTCCCCCCTACCTCTCATACCATCATTTCCGAAACGAACACCTTTTCTGCCAATCTCTCTCCATTCATCCTACAAACATGTCCAAATCACCTCAGCATGTTCCGTTCAGCTCTCCCGACCGAACTCCTTCTCCAACTACATATCTCCCTTATTCTAACATTCCTGACTCTCTCTCTCTTCTAATTATACCACACCCCGCTCTCAGACCCTTCATTTCGAAAACCTCAACCTTTAAATATATATATATATATATATATATATATATATATATATATATATATATATATATATATATATATATATATATATATATATATATATATATATATATATATATATATCCTTATTTATAATTCCTATTTAACGTAAAATAATGCATATTATTCCAACAGTAATAAACTGAACAACTGCTAACATTGAATCACTTTTAGCAAAATTTAACGTAACGCAACTGTGCTAACTCAAGCAATTATAAGCAATGTTCCTATCTAATTAATAGCTGTTAATATAAGCAATACACGTAACCTATCAGTAGTTATTCATATTGCTATACCTAGTAAACTTTAACCAAACCCAACAGTGTTAACATAAGCAATGTTCCTAACCTGTAAATGGCTGTTAACATTACTAGACGATTCTAGCTTTTCATAACTACAAATAATAGCAACGCTTGTAACTTATCAATAGCTGTTAACCTAATTTTTAAAACAGCGTTCATACATACTTATAATTACGAATTTATTCAAAATATTGAAAAAAAAACTGACCAATCATTAGCGCATATTTCAAAATATCTTTCACATTCACACACGGAAAAAAAACTTTTGATTTTATCGATATAAACATACAGGTCAATCGATATATGTGAAAAACAATTTTATCGA
>SEYY01000387.1:130850-138350 GCA_009176605.1 Armadillidium nasatum
GTTGGGAAAGTCTCATCCAGATCGAAGGATGCCAACATGTCCAGATACACGGCGCTTGAAAGTATGCAAGTCAAAGGAAGTTGGGAAAACAGATAAAGGGAGTGTGTTGCAGACTTTACCAGTGGAGTATATGTAAGATTGAGCATAGCGGTTGAGTCTTTGGTCGGAGAGTTGGACAGAGAAAGGATGAGGGTGTGTAGAAAGGCGTGTCGCACGAGATCTTCTTAATGGAGGAGGTATGCGACGAGAGAGTTCAGAAGAGCAGTGTCTGTTGTAATAGCGATAGTAAAGAGAGTGACGCAACAATTCGACGGGCAGAAAGAGATTGTAGAGAGTTAGTAATAGCAGGAGAGTTGATGAAACGAAAAGCCCTAAATGTGTGGAACCACCCCAGATGTGCGAAGCATACTCCATACAGGGGCGAACAACATCCCTATACAGAGCAAGCAACTGGGGTGGAGTGAAGTAATTCTGAAGGCGCCTCAGAACACCCAACCTCTTATAAGCTTGTTTAGAAAGAGAAGTTATGTGATCTTTGCAAGAAAGATCACGAAAAAAGAAACCAAAAATATGAAGAATAAATGAAGGCTTGAGTTGTGTGTTTTCGAAGAAGATATCATAGTTGTGTGGAAGATTGTGTCGAGTGGAGAGATGGAGGAATTGAGTTTTTGAGACATTGAAGACAACTATGTTTTCTCTGCCCCAATTTGAAATACGTGAAAGATCAGAGGTTAGTTGCTCCAAGGCCACTCTTCTCGAGCCTATCAACTGCTGTTGAGTGGGACGTTTTTCAAACTGGAAGGAATAATGAAGTGTGGAGTCATCAGCATAGGAGTAGAAAGGTGATGAGGTAATATAGAGAAGGTCATTAATATGAATTAATATGTCCCATGTCCCTGCCTGTAATTACACATGATCAGGTGCATGGGATCCTGAAATCTATGAACGTCAGGAAGGCCAGTGGCCCGGATGGCATTCCCCTTCGTGTTCTGAGGGAGTGTGCTTCCGAGTTAGCGCCTGTCCTCGTTCAACTCTACTCTCTATGCCTTAATACCAATACTTTTCCTCATTGCTGGAAGCGTGCATTTGTTCAACCGATCCCGAAAAAGGGTAGCCGCTCTGATCCTTCTAACTATCAGCCTATAGCTCTCACTTGTGTTCTGTCTAAAATTTTTGAAACTCTCCTCAACTCTCATTTCCTGGATCATTTGGAGTCTCATTCTCTTCTCTCTGATCACCAGTATGGCTTTCGACGCTCGAGGTCAACTGGTGACATACTTTCCTATCTTACTGATCTATGGTCTTCTGCCCTTAGGGATTTCGCGGAGTCTTGTGTGGTGGCGCTTGACATATCCAAGGCTTTTAAACGGGTATGGCATGCGTCGCTGCTCTCCAAGCTCCCTTCCTTTGGGTTTCCTCCTTCCCTTTGCTTACTCTTGTCTAGTTTTCTCTCAGATCGTTCCATTTCGGCACTTGTAGATGGAGCGACCTCTTCCTCTTTTCTGTCAACTGTGGTGTTCCCCAGGGTTCTGTTTTATCTCCAACCTTATTCTTACTTTTCATTAACGATCTTCTCAACTGCACTTCTAACTCTGTTCACTCTTATGCTGATGACTCAACTCTACATTCTTCTACTCATTTCAAATCTGCTCCCTCTTTTGCCTCTAGAGTTGCTTCTCGTCTTCAACTTTCCAATTCTATTCTTGCCGATCTGGATGGGATTTCCCGGTGGGGACATAGCAACCTTGTGAAATTCAACTCTTTAAAAACTCAACTTCTTCACATCTCCCTCTCAAAAACACCTCCTAACTTTCCTATCTTCTTCGATGGCTCTCCCGTCTCACCTGTAAATAACATTAACATTCTTGGTCTTAACATAAACAATAAACTGTCTTGGAAACCTCATATCACAATGGTTGCTAAAGCGGCCTCTAAAAAGCTGGGAATTCTGTTCAGGTTGCGAGAATTTTTTTCTTCTGAACAGTTACTCCACATATATAAGGGTCTTATTCGCCCTTGTATGGAGTACTGTTCTCATATTTGGGGGGGCTCCGGCTCCTCCTTTCTTCTGGATATGGTTGAGCCTAAAGCCAAGAGATTAGTAAACTGTCCTCTACTTTCTAACTCTCTTGACCCATTATCTCTGAGACGTGACGTTGGCGCACTATCCCTTTTCTATAGGTACTACAATGGAAGGTGCTCGAGGGAATTGGCCTCTCGCATTCCTCCATCGTTGCGTCGTCCTCGTTGCACAAGGGGTGCCCTGCTTTCGCACCAATTTTGTGTGGATGTAGGAAACCCCAGGCTGGCCCGTTGTTGTGCCTCCTTCTTTCCAGCCACCTCTGTTCTGTGGAACTCTCTACCATCATCTATTTTTCCTCCTGTATTTAATCTTCCTCTCTTCAAGGCTTCCGTCTGTGCCCACCTGAGGGATGTGCGTTAGGTCTGTGTTTGAATGTTTTTATTTTTATTTTGTGAGTGCCCCCTCCTTGAAAAGGGCTATGCCCGTGAGTGGCGGTGTTCTGTAAAAAAAAAAAAAAAAAAAAGGCTTTCGATAAGTCCAGCGCCACAGCAAAAGATTCACCGAAATGCCGAAGAGCGGAGGACCAAGAGTCAGAGAGAAGGGAAAGAAGATCACCCGTAGAGCGTTTCTTACGAAAGCCATACTGGCGGTCAGAGATAAGATTAGAAGAATTGAAATGTTTCCAAATCTTCCTGTTAAGGATAGATTCGAAAAGTTTATACATATTATATATATATATATATATATATAATATATATATATATATATATATATATATATATATATATATATATATATATATATATATATATATATATATATAATATATATATATATATATATATATATATATATATATATATATTATATATATATATATATATATATATATATATATATATATATATATATATATATATATATATATATATATATATATATATATATATATATATATATATATATATATATATATATATATATATATATATATATATATATAGTACTTGCAACGTCACATTTAACTGCAGTCTTTATTATTTAATGATTCGATTAACAAAGCTATTGCCAAAATAAACATACGAAACTTATTGAACTTTCAATATATATTTAAAAATAAAACAAAATAAAAATATAAATAAAAAAAAAATAAATAAAAATTTATCAATTTGGCTTCAAAGATACTTTTAAAGATTTTGAATTTCAACCTTTTTTTTTTTTTTTTTTTTTTTTTTTTTTTTTTTTTTTTTTTTTTAATGAAAGGAAATTTATTTTGCAAAAGAATTTTAAAAGAAGTTAAATGTTTGATATTAATGTTAATATTCTTTATAATATTACTATTAATGTTAATATATTTTACATTATATATATTTAATATAATTATATATATATATATATATATATATATATATATATATATATATATATATATATATATATATATATATATATATATATATATATATATATATATATATATATATATATATATATATATATATATATATATATATATATATATATATATATATACAATTAATATTAACATTAGCATCAAAAGTAATATTAATTTTAAATATTATTTTTAAGGTTAATGTTAATATTAATATTATTTTAATATTACCTTTACTATTTTCTTATCCAAGTCTTTGGGAGAATATTTGAATCAATGATTTAATTTATTAATTTTTAATATATTTTTATTTTTAATTTTAATTTTTAAACTTAATTTAATTTAATTTAAATTAATATTTTTTTTTTAAATTTGTTAAATTTAATATAATTTTAAATAATTTAAATTTAATTTAATTTTAATTTAATTTCCTCAAATTTTAATTTTAAAAATATTATTTTTAAAGTCAACAAATTAAATTAATTTTTTTATTTTAATTTAATTTTATGATTATTTTACATAATTTAAATATTGAGAACCAATGAAGGGATACCATCAGGACGACACCTCCGCCTATTACTAACCTCATAGAAGAAATAACAATTTCAGAAGAAATTAGAGTATAAGGTTTGAATGAGCTGAGGGTGGAGTTGGAAATTGATGTGGAGAAGGTAGAATAGCTCCGGAATTATAAAAACGAATTAGAGACAAAGGTATAAAGGAAGAGTTGAGCTTTAATAAAAAGGTAAGACAGAAGTGCTATCTTCAAAAGAAACACGAGAAGTGAAAGAAGAAGAAGTTAAGGTTTGCAGTTATTGCAAAATGCCAGAAAGAACTTGAAGAAGAGGAACCTGAAAGATTATTATAAATTAGTTAAGAAATAAATCTTTAGTATGTCGCGAAGAATATATTTTACACGATTCATAAATAATAACATAACTGACATGAGTTTCTAGTGTTTGATGACGTGTGGATCCCTGAAGGCAAAGTATTTGGGACGAATTGTACGATAACAACTAGAGGTAATCAAAGGGACTCCCCCTAACAAGGTTATAATCATAAACGTTCAGGAAAATCAAAGAATTACGATAGCAATTCCGACCATTTAGCAGCACACTGCAAAAATTGTCCTAACGAATCGTTGGGACAAGTGGCAAAAATGTCACAGTAAAATTTTGAATAGTGAAAAGACATTTTTTAATAGGAAAATAGCTGAAAATATTTGTTCACATTTTTGCCACCTGCTCCAACCATTCGTTATGGCAATTTGCACTATATATATATATATATATATATATATATATATATATTATATATATATATATATATATATATATATATATATATATATATATATATATATATATATATATATATATATATATATATATATATATATATATATATATATATATATATATATATATGTCTCCTCCGGTGGGCAAAGGCCAGGAGGCCTACCAAATTCCACCGGAGTTGGGAAAGGTCTATAATCATGGTCGATGGTGGCCGACGTGTCCAGACACACGGCGTTTGAAAGTATGCAAGTCAAAGGAAGTTGGGAAAACAGATGAAGGGAGTGTGTTCCAGACTTTACCAGTAGAGTATATGTAAGACTGAGCATAGCGGTTAAGTCTGGGGTCGGAGAGTTGGACAGAGAAAGGATGAGAATGTGTAGAAAGGCGTGTGTCGCACGAGCTCTTCTCAATGGAGGAGGTATGCAACGAGAGAGTTCAGAAGAGCAGTGTCCGTTGTAATAGCGATAGTAAAGAGAGAGTGACGCAACAATTCGACGGGCAGAAAGAGATTGAAGAGAGTTAGTAAGAGCAGGAGAGTTGATGAGACGAAATGCCCTTGACTCCACCTTCTCTAAGAGAGCTGTATGTGTGGAACCACCCCAGATGTGCGAAGCATACTCCATACAGGGACGAACAACACCCCTATACAGAGCAAGCAACTGGGGTGGCGTGAAGTAAATTCTGAAGGCGCCTCAGAACACCCAACCTCTTAGAAGCTTGTTTAGAAAGAGAGAAAGTAATGTGATCTTTCCAAGAAAGATCACGAGAAAAAGAAACACCAAGAATATTAAGGACAGATGAAGGCTTGAGTTGTGTGTTTTCGAAGAAGATATCATAGTTGTGTGGAAGATTGTGTCGAGTGGAGAGATGGAGGAATTGAGTTTTTGAGGCATTGAAAACAACCATGTTTTCTCTGCCCCAATTTGAAATACGAGAAAGATCAGAGGTTAGTTGTTCCAAGGCTACCCTTCTCGAGTCTATCAACTGCTGTTGGGTGGGACGTTTTTCAAAATGGAAAGGAATAATGAAGGGTGGAGTCATCAGCATAGGAGTGGATAGGAGATGAGGTGATGGAGAGAAGGTCATTAATGAAGAGTAGAAAAAGTGTTGGTGATAGTACAGAACCCTGAGGAACACCACTATTAATAGATTTAAAGGATGAACGGTGGCCGTCTACAACAGCTGCTATAGAACGACCGGAAAGGAAATTAGCGAGAAGATCACAGAGAGAAGGATAGATACCGAAAGAGGGAAGTTTTGAAATCAAAGCTTTGTGCCAGACTCTATCGAAGGCTTTCGATATGTCCAGCGCGACAGCAAAAGATTCACCGAAATGCCGAATAGCGGAGGACCAAGATTCAGAGAGAAGGGAAAGAAGATCACCAGTAGAGCGTTTCTTACGAAAGCCATACTGGCGATCAGAGATAAGATTAGAAGAATTGAGATGTTTCCAAATCTTCCTGTTAAGGATAGATTCGAAAACTTTAGAGAGAACGGAGGTCAAAGAAATAGGACGGTAGTTGGAGGGTTGAGAGGGGTCCCCCTTCTTCGGCACAGGTTGAATGAGCGCACGTTTCCAGCAAGAAGGGAAGGTTGAAGTAGATAGACAAAGACGAAATAGTTTACCGAGGCAGGGTGCAAGCTCGGAAGCACAAGTTTTGAGAACCACAGGAGGAATACCATCAGGACCGTACGCCTTCTTAGTATTAAGCTCAGAGAGAGAGCAGAAATGACATCTTTAGAAGAAATTCTAATTTTAGGCATAATTGAGTTAGAGGGGGTTGAAGGAGGAGGAATAGCTTCCGGAATCGTCTAAGGTTGAATTAGAGGCAAAAGTTTGAGCAAAGAGTTCAGCTTTAGAAGAAGGTAAAACAGCAGTTGTGCCGTCGGAAGATATTAAAGGAGGGAAAGAGGAAGAAGCAAAGTTAGAGTTGACATTTTTTGCAAAATGCCAGAAAGAACGTGAAGAAGAGGAACCAGAAAGATTATTGCATTTTTTACGGAGAAAGGAGTTTTTAGTGTTACGAAGGATAGATTTTGCACGATTCCGGGATGAAATATAAGTAGCATGAGTTTCAGGAGTTTGAAGACGACGGTAATCCCTGAAGGCAGCATCCCTGCGGCGGATAGCACGAGAACAAGCAGAGTTAAACCAAGGTTTGTTAGGTTTAGTAGAAGGGAAAGAATATGGAATGTATGCCTCCATGCCAGAGAGAATCACCTCGGTAATGCGTTCTGCACACTCCGAGGGACCCCTCCCACGGAAGCAATAATCATTCCACGGGAAATCAAAGAAGTACGACCGCAAGTCCGACCAGCTTGCGGCACCGAAGTGCCACAAGCGTTTCCTTTCCGTAGAAGGGGGTCTTTCCTGCGGAAGACTTGAAGAGATAGAAGAGGATACAGAGATAAGAAGATGATCGGAGGAACCCAGAGGAGGAAAGAGTTTAACAGTATAAGGAGAAGGATTAGAAGTTAGGAAAAGGTCTAGAACGTTGGGTTCATCTCCAAGACGATCAGGGATACGAGTAGGGAGCTGCACCAACTGCTCAAGGTCGTTTTGGATAGCGAAAAGGAAGGCACGTTCACCAGCTGTATCATGAGAACTAGAAGAAAGCCATTGGCGGTGGTGAACATTGAAATCACCTAATATGATGATTTCAGAGAAAGGAGAAGAAGAAAGAATGTGCTCTATTTTGGAGTTTAAATAGTCGAAGAATTTAGCATAGTCAGTAGAATTAGGAGATAAATAAACTGAACAAATGAATTTAGTCGTAGAATGGCAA
>SEYY01000387.1:148350-150850 GCA_009176605.1 Armadillidium nasatum
TCTAAGCCATATATATATATATATATATATATATATATATATATATATATATATATATATATATATATATATATATATATATATATATATATATATATATATATATATATATATATATATATATATATATATATATATATATATATATATATATATATATATATATATATATATATATATATATATATATATATATATATATATATATATATATATGCGTGTGTGTGTGTGTGTCTGTGTGCGTGTGTGGGTGTTTGTGTGTATGTGTGTGTGCGTGTGTATGTATGTGTGTGTTTATTTTGTTATAAAATCTAATTAAATAAATTGAAACTACAAAACAAAGATCAAAACAAAAGCTTATTAAGAGTTCACAAGAAAAGACTTGTTATTATAACATAAAAGGAACATTAATGGTTTGTCAGAAATATATATATTAAAATTTTAGATATAAATTAATCCCTCCCCGTCCCCCCTGTCAACGTTCCCCGTATTAACTCCCTTGTCCTCTTCGCCCCAGCCGCCATTTTGAATTACACTTTTTATAATATATATATATATATATATATATATATATATATATATATATATATATATATATAATATATATATATATATATATATATATATATATATATATATATATATATATATATTATATATTAAATTAAAAAAATTAAAAAAGAATTTAAAGAATTGAAAGAAATTTATTAGTTTATATATTTAATTCGAATTTTAAATAACTTTATTATTTTGTAACTTATAATTTTATTATTATTATTATTATTATTATTATTATTATTATTATTATTATTATTATTATTATTATTATTATTATATATTTATTATTATTATTATTATTATTATTATTATTATTATTATTATTATTATTATTATTATTATTATTATTATTATTATTATTATTATTATTATTATTATTATTATTATTATTATTATTATTATTATTATTATTATTATTATTATTATTATTATTATTATTATAAATATTATTAAATTACGCAATAGTTATCATAATAAAATATTTGTTTTTTTGAAATGTTTTTTATTTTTCCTGCAATACCAAGTGAAGACAAACTGCGATGTCTCCAGATTATTAATCTTTTTATGACGTATAAAAATAAAACACTTTCAAGTGCGAACACATATTTAACAGATACCAACGCACGCACGCACGCACACACGCATTTATATATATATATAATATATATATATATATATATTATATATATATATATATATATATATATATATATATATATATATATATATATATATATATATATATATATATATATATATTCCTCACAGAGGCTAGAGCCTACTGATTGCCACCAGAGTTGGGAAAATACCAGAAATCTGGTAGTTAATGGCCGACATGTCCTGATCCACGTCTTTTAAAGTGTGCAAGTCAAGGGAAGTTGGGAAAACAGAAAATGGGAGTGTGTTATAGACTTACCAGTAGGGAATCTGTAAGACCGAACATAGCGGTTAAGTCTGGTATCAAAGAATTGGACAAAGAAAGAATGAGACACTGTAGAAAATCGTTTCTCACGAGCTCTTCTCAATGGAGGAGGTATGCGACGTGGCAGTTCAAAAGAGCAATGTCTTTTGAAATAGCGATAATATAGATAATGTGACGCAACAATTTGATGGACAGAAAGAGATAAGAGAGAGTCAGTAAGATCATACGACTTCTTAGTGTTAAGCTCAGAGAGAGCAGAAGTTACATCTTTACGGGAAATTACAATATTAGGCATAAAAGAATTGGAGGGGGTTGAAGGAGGAATAAGGTATAGTTAGAGGCAAAAGTTTGTAAGAATAGTTCAGCTTTAGTAGAAGGTAAAACTACAGCTGCGCTATTGGAAGATACTAGAGGAAGGAAAGAGGAAGAAGTAATGTTAGAGTTGACATTTTTTGGAGAATGCCAGAAAGAGTGAGAGAAGGAAGAACCAGAAAGATTATGGAATTTTCGACGAAGAAATGAGTCATTGGTGTCACGAAGAATAGACTTGCACGATTCAGGGATGAAATATAACTTAAATGAGTTTTTGGGGTTTGAAGACGACAGTAGTTCATGAAGACTGAATCCCTGCGGCGGAAAGAACGAGAACAAGTAGAGCTAAGCAGAGGTTGGTTAGGTTTAGTTGATGGGAAAGAATATGGAATGTACGCCTCCATGCCATGCCAAAGAGAATCATCTCTGATATGTGCACTACATATTCCGAAGGACTCCCTCCCACACCACCACCACCACAAAATCAGTAATCTTTC
Source organism: Armadillidium nasatum (assembly GCA_009176605.1). NCBI lineage: Eukaryota > Metazoa > Arthropoda > Malacostraca > Isopoda > Armadillidiidae > Armadillidium > Armadillidium nasatum. The sequence goes on from SEYY01000387.1 coordinate 150,640, forward strand.
CATTGAAAATCAGAGAAGTACCAGTTAAAAGCACCGAAGTGTCAGAAACATCTCCTCACTGAAGTTGGCGGCTGTTCTTGCGGAAGACTTGAAGTGACAGAACAAGAAACGGAGATAAGGTGATCGGATGAACCCAGAGAGGGAAAAAGTTTAACAATATAAGGGAAAGTAAGAGATTAAGAAAGGATCAAGTATGTTGGGTTCATCACCA
>SEYY01000387.1:155850-158350 GCA_009176605.1 Armadillidium nasatum
TGATTTCGAGTCACTGTTATGTTTGAACTGTGCATTTTGGGACCAATGTTCGTAGAGACTTTTATCATTGCTGGAGTTTGTAGAACCCCTGAACCAAGAGATTTCAGACATAAAACAGCTCAAATACACCCATCTCTCAGAACTTGCCATCTCATCCCTTTGCCTTCTTAAAATTCATTGATAACAAGATTCCGCGTACCAGATCAAATATAAACACAAATAAAGCAAGGGATAGATATCAGTAAAACAAGGAATAAAAAATTTCTAAAATCTTACATTGTTGAAAGAGAGAGAGAGAGAGAGAGAGAGAGAGAGAGAGAGAGAGAGAGAGAGAGAGAGAGAGAGAGAGAGAGAGAGAGAGAGAGAGAGAGAGAGAGAGAGAGAGAGAGACATATAATTCTATTTGAATAATACAATGGTGAAAGGATGGTTAAGAGAAGTTATTATAGATTTATTTTTGTAATTATTATTATTAAAGTAAATTAAGTAAATTACATATAAATTAAAATTATTGTCAGTAAAAAACATAACGAGGAGATTGTGCTTTCATTTAGTGAATGTTGATTTAGAGAGTCCTGGGGTTCACCCTTTCTTTTTTTTTCCTTATGGATGAACTAGTCCTAACTTTATTTATGAGAACCCCCATATATATACTCACATGTAACACTCCTAAATTAAAAATTTATTTGTAAGTTGGCAAAAGCTAAATGTGGACCCCATTACAGCTTTTGAGGTCCCTTGGGGGTTCAAGTAGACCCCGGTTAGAAACATCGATTTAGACCTTGAAAGAAAATCTCTTCAACGACTGTAAGGTCATTCTATCAGTGAATGTGTCTCCTATTTTAATTAATGCAGAAACCGGAACGGCTCCATATATTTATATATATATATATATATATATATATATATATATATATATATATATATATATAATATATATATATATATATATATATATATATATATATAAGTCCGTAGGAAGGTGCTTGTAACCCCTACTGGGGCAATGGGCATTCTGCAGGGGTCCTCCTGTGCTACAGGAGTAACGAACAAAAGTAAGTCAAGCAAACCCAACATATGATGCACGGAAAAATTGTCTTATAATATATATATATATATATATATAATATATATATATATATATATATATATATATATATATATAATATATATATATATAATATATATATATAATATTGGCTAAGCTGTGTAATTTCTAAAGTCAAAAGAAATAACCCAGGGGAACAATAGTTTCAGTCAACATATAATATAATTTATTATTATCTTATAAAATAAAATGTCAAGATTTTTATTTACTTTTTTGATTTGGGGAGGAGGGGAAGTGGCAGAGGGGGATGAAGAGGGATATATATATATATATATATATATATATATATATATATATATATATATATATATATATATATATATATATATATATATATATATATATATATATATATATATATATATATATATATATATATATATATATATATATATATATATATATATATATATATATATATATATATATATATATATATATATATATATATATATATATATATATATATATATATATATATATATATATATATATATATATATATCGTCCTATTTCTTTAACCTCCGTTCTTTCTAAAGTTTTCGAATCTATCCTTAACAGGAAGATTTGGAAACATCTCAATTCTTCTAATCTTATCTCAGATCGCCAGTATGGCTTTCGAAAGAAACGCTCTACTGGTGATCTTCTTTCCCTTCTCTCTGACTCTTGGTCCTCCGCTCTTCGGCATTTCGGTGAATCTTTTTGCTGTCGCGCTGGACATATCGAAAGCTTTCGATAGAGTCTGGCACAAAGCTTTGATTTCCAAACTTCCCTCTTTCGGAATCTATCCTTCTCTCTGTGACCTTCTCTCTGATTTCCTTTCGGGTCGTTCTATAGCAGCTGTTGTAGACGGCCACCGTTCATCCTATAAATCTATTAATAGTGGTGTTCCTCAAGGATCTGTCCTATCCCCAACACTTTTTCTGTTTTTCATTAATGACCTTCTCTCTATTACTTCATCTCCTATCCACTCCTATGCTGATGACTCCACCCTTCATTACTCTTTTCAATTTGAAAGACGCCCCTCCCAGCAACAGTTAATAGAGGCAAGGAGGGTGGCCTTGGAGCAACTAACCTCTGATCTATCTCTCATTTCCAATTGGGGCAAAGAAAACATGGTCGTTTTCAATGCCTCAAAAAACTCAATTCCTCCATCTCTCTACTCGACACAATCTTCCACACAACTACGATATCTTCTTCGAAAACACGCAACTCAAACCTTCATCTCTCCTTAATATTCTCGGTGTTTCTTTTTCTCGTGATCTTTCTTGGAAAGATCACATTACCTCTCTTTCTAAACAAGCTTCTAAGAGGTTGGGTGTTCTGAGGCGCCTTCAGTATTTCTTCACACCACCCCAGTTGCTTGCTCTGTATAGGGGTGTTGTTCGCCCC
>SEYY01000387.1:165850-168350 GCA_009176605.1 Armadillidium nasatum
AAAAGAAATATTCTAATATTAAAAATATCTCTCAACTATAAATTTCATATTAATTATATAGACGATTTTATTATTAAAATAACATTAAAAACTATTTTCCAAAAAAAAAAAAAATCTATAAAATGAAATTATTTGCCCCTAGTAAATAATACTCAAATTTTCATAACAAATTCTGACAAATTAATTTTTATCTATAATTCCCCTTATTTCCCCTTTTACATAAACTGAAATAGGGAAAACTCCCTAACGAAAGGAATAAATTTTGGAGTGAATTATTTAAAAATTAATTTAATTTTTAAAATTTAATTAAAAGAAAAATTACTGAGGTATCTTTAAAATGACGTTAAAAGATTCAACTTTTAAATTACTTACAACTTTTACCTATATATATATATATATATATATATATATATATATATATATATATATATATATATATATATATATATATATATATATATATATATATATATATATATATATATATATATATATATATATATATATATCTATATATATATATATATATATATATATATATATATATATATATATATATATATATATATATATATATATATATATATATATATATATATATTATAATTATATAATAGCCCGTAAATATATGAATTTATTCTTTTAATACCCTTTTTGAAGTGAAACAAATTAAATAGGCACTTATTTAATCACGAAATTATAATAACATTGATAAGTAACTTTAGCAAACCTGATCAAACCTAACCAAGGCTAATCTAACCTAACCTAACCTAACCTAAACAAGGCTAATCTAATGTAACCTAACGTAATGAAGGCTAATGTAACCTAACCTAACCTACCCACGGCTAATCTAACCTAACCTAACCTAACCAAAGCTAATCTAACCTATCCTAACGTAACTAAGGTTAATCTAACCTAACCTAATGTAACCAAGGCTAATCTAACCTAGCCTAACCTATCCTTATTACCTAATGTAATAAAGTGACGTATCAATTCCCGTTAAAATTATTAAAAATCGCATTGTTTTATTATTTTTATTAACTTTTTTACCAAAAAATTTTTAATAAAGCTTTACTAAGCACTTAATTGCCATCATAATTTTAACTAATTACCATCATAATTTTAACACTTTAGTGAGGTAATAAATACCATGACTTGAAAAAAATATCAAGGTAATCTGAACAATATTATTACCTAAGAGACAATTATCTTTTCAAATCCAAACTCACGACCATCACAAAACATGCCTTTACAAACAATTCAGATAAGGAACGACAGAGTTTTTTTTTTTTTTTTTTTTTTTTTTTTTTTTTCTAAAAAAATTTAAATATAAAAGTAAAAACTTTTAGGGAATTGAAGTTAATTATTAAGTAGCTTCACTATCTTTCCTATCAATATATAATCTATTCCGGCATGAAAAGTTTTTTTTTTTATCATTTTCGTGTTCATCATCAGGTCATATTACTATCAATAAAATCTACTTTGCTGAAAAAAAAGATAATTAAAAAAGCCATACTGATTTCCTCGTAACAAATAATAGATGAAAAATATTTACAGATCATCTGATTGAAAAAAAATAATTTCAGGACTTATTTACGACACGTATGGATAATTTAAAAAAGTATGATTATCTTTAAAAAAATGTGAAGCTATGACAATTGGATTATATCAAATGGATTGGGGAATGTCTGTCTTTTTTGTAACCAAAGTAAATGAACGAACTCTTTAGCAAGATATGAAAGCTCATATCGATAGAAAAGAGAAGCAACAGAGATTTCTCTATAAGTATATTAGGAGCATGTAAAGGGTGCTGCAGATATATGCTTCAAAAATTGAAGAGTAACTCCTTTGCCTTATATTCTACGAATAGAAGTAATTTATGCTAATATTTATAGTATTTTGAATCACACGCATGAACAAACACACACACACACACACACACACACACACACACACACACACACATATATATATATATATATATATATATATATATATATATATATATATATATATATATATATATATATATTATATATATATATATATAGAGAGAGAGAGAGAGAGAGAGAGAGAGAGAGAGAGAGATGGAACGGTTTTTAAACTTTTTTTTTCTGAAAAAAATAAATTTTTGAACTGTAATTCAATTTTAAAAGTATTTTCCCTATATAACTGTAAAAACCAGTAATTAATGAATATTAATTTGCATCCGAATAAAAGAATTTCGTTATTTCTGAACTAGCAGTTATCAGCAACACATTCTGTATCTTGAAATGTTACAACAATTTCTGAAGTCACAGTTCATATAAAATGAGATCAAGGATACTGTTATTTTAAAACTAGATAAGGCACTACATCATTTCTCCAATGCTGCCCTAGATTACCTACATAAAAATTTTTCTTGAATGATGGACTGATCGTGAGTCGCTGAGGCTTTAGGCCCCCCCCCCCTCCCACTAGATTTGATACCCAAAGAGCGTTTGTCCTGGGCCTTTATCAA
>SEYY01000387.1:185850-189097 GCA_009176605.1 Armadillidium nasatum
TATTCAGTTTGTTAGAAGTGTTTGGAAGCGTGAGATGTGCTAAATTTAATATTAAATTTTAGTAATAATAGTGATAATGATATTATTATTATTATTATTATTATTATTATTATTATTATTATTATATAATATATATATTTATATATATATTATATACATTTCTATTTTATTTCAGCTTATATTAATTTCTTGCAAATTGATTATTTACCTTGTGATAAAATTGCATTATAAATGATCTTTTAAGGTAAGAGTAAATTTTGTATATATATATATATATATATATTAATATATATATATATATATGTGTCATAGTAAAAATTTATATAAAATATTATATGGTAGAAAAACAAATGTTTCAATATATATTTTGTTTCTTTCTAGAACAAAAATATGTTATATACAATGGGTTGTTTTTAAAATAAAACATTAGAGTCGTCAATTTGATGGGAAATAAAATTATTGTTTAATAATTTTATATTTGTAGTGTAACAAATTCTTAATATTTTTGCTTTAAAGGAAAACTCTGTTTTACAGTTTTCATTCCGATTCCAATCTTTGTTTCATTAGATAATTGTGTGTGTTATATATATATTTCTTGCTTTAAATAAAACTCTTTTTATAGATTTTATCTTTCATACCATAAATATATATATCATCAATTATCATACATCTTAAGCTATTAGAAGATAGTGAAAAGATAGTGCTTTGTTTGCTTACAGTCAGGAAAATCATACCTACCTAATTTTCCGTTGCGCTATAACAATCATACCTACCGGCCACAGACTCATTTAACCATAATTTGGGTGAGTACCTACCTTAGATTTATTTTATAATCCTTCCTGACCAACAAGCAGTAAAAATGCTTACCATGCCAGTCGTTCCTGTAGAGTAAATATGGCTTACCCTATGCCAGTCGTTCCTGTTTAATTCTGTTTGTTTTTCCATTTTTTTTTCTCGCATTTTTCCCTCGTCTTTTTCGTTGGGACATTTTTGCCTTTTTACCATAAGGTTTGCATTACCTACCGTTGTGTTTTCTCACCAGGGGAGACGTCCTCTTTATCTCAAAATATTGTTTTTATCTATATTTTGATTCCATAACAAATATTTGAATTTCTTTATAAAATTCAAAATACCTATCAAAAATCCAAAATTCATTGGATTTGAACATCATCAAACCTTATAGGATTAAACCCGCAGAATAATTTTCAAAAATTTTGAAAAATTTTTATATATATATATATATATATATATATATATATATATATATATATATATATATACATACAAACTACCACCGATTTATGTATATCTATACACTACCAACCATAACTAAGTAGAATTCACCGATTAAAAATTGATCTGACATCGGGAACATAATTTTTTTTCCTTTTCATTTTATTGACGACTCTGATTACAAAAACAAAATAGCCCAAATTTATAACATATTGCAGTGGATTCATAGAAGCTTATCATCCATAATCCTTACCTGTATCACCAATTTGAGCTCTCATCGATTCATTTGACGTTGAGACGAACTGTTTACTCCGAAATCATCTCCGGATAAATTTAGTGGACCACTTCTCTTCTCAAGAAGAAGTCACCTGAGCATTATCTTACCATACCTGGATCGAACCACTATCTTACCTACCTTACTTTGTCCAGGAAGGACATAAAGGATATTGTTATAAAAATTTAAGTATATAAAATTTTTCTTGAACTTTGAAAAAAAAAAAAAAAAAAAAAAAAAAAAAAAAAAATTTTTTTTCTTCAATATACTTCAATATAACAAAGTGAACATTCAAATTAAAGTGATAATATAACTAATATATATATATAGTCATTATATATATTATATTAATTTCTTAAATAAATATATATATATATATATATATATATATATATATATATATATATATATATATATATATATATATATATATCATATTTTAAAGGTAGTCAGCTACAGTTGTGTAACCAACCATTGTGAAACCGACGTCATTCGTCACAACGAGCCATCATCTTCCAGTATTCCAAGGGAGCAATCGAGGAACGAACATATCTTCATTCTTGCTTCATCTTTTATTAAGTAAATATACATAACCATATACCATATATATATATATATATATATATATATATATATATATATATATATTCTATAAAATTTCAAATTTTATTTAATTAATTGATAAAAATCTGGCTGATAAAAAGCCATTACATCCATTTCCTACTCCACGTTTGAGTTTACATAAAATGGCTGATCAACAATCAATTAATTCCGATGGTACAAATGACAATGATAATCAGGACCAACAAAATGTAACACCTTCTACTACAACCATTACCTTACCTTACCCTGATCCTTCTAATACCATAGCTACTTCTATTACCTCTACTACTACCACTACTACCTTTACTACTACTACAGCTCATCCTTTAGCTTCCACAGGAGCTATTCCAAAACATTCTATTGCATCTCCTATACAGTATACAGGATTTCCTCCATTCCAACTTCCTACATATACTAATCCTTCTATAACTAATCCTTATAGCTATCCTTATACTCAACCTTTTACTAATCCTTTATTCTATCAACCAAATCCTAACCAATATATGCAAACTCCTATTTCTATGCATGCTCCTTTACCTAATATGCAATATGCAAATCTACCTAATCAACCAATTGTTACCAATGTATCTTATCCACAACTTAATGTATCTACCACCGCTTATCCTCAATCTAGTAATGCACAAGCACCTCACCAAGGAAATAGCACCTTACCGCAAAGACCAACAGGTCTAAATATTGAGCGTTTATTTTATCATCGTACAAACATTCCTCTTCTTGTTGGTTATGTAAATAAACAATGGAAAGGTATCTCTGCACCTCAATGGCTTTCTATGGTTGATGCCTTCTTTAAAGAAGAGAAGATATACGATGATCGTGAAAAGCTTGTTGCTTATCCGCGTTTTGTAGATTCTAGTAGTACAGCGTTTGAAATAATCCAAAATTCATCCGAAATAAAGAATGCGACTACTTGGAAAGCTTTTTCTGAAGGCTTATTAAACGTTATGAACCCTCTCACTGCAAATTCTAGTTTTGAATATTGGTCTCAATACAGACACATACAATGGGAATCTGAAAATGTTCTCCAAGTGTTTTGTTCCAAAATTCAAAAGCTCCTAGATGCCTTTTGAGACTAGCACAGAACATTATTTTGGAGTAAAATTTAATCCTAAAATGAAG
>SEYY01000388.1:0-12500 GCA_009176605.1 Armadillidium nasatum
ATATATATATATATATATATATATATATATATATATATATATATATATATATATATATATACAGAAGAAGATGAGTCCCAAATTTTGGTAAAATTTTTCAGATATCACACAACGTACGACCTCATTCCTACGAGTGCAAAACTTGTCATTTTTGATACAAGACTTCAAGTTAAAAAAGTAATTTCAAATCTGTTCTTATTTTAGTGGAGTTAAAAATTGCACAAATCGAACACTTTTCAAACTGATAATTGAGATAAACTAAGTAATAATTTTAAGAATTTCTTTTTTGATTGAAATTTCATTAATCGTGTTTGCTTCTTTTTAGGCTTTCTATGCTTTGGTATATAACGGCGTTAGAGCAGCTCCTTTGTGGGATGCTGCTCGTCAGGAGTTTGTTGGAATGTTGACCATCACAGATTTTATAAGAATTTTGCAATCCTTTTACAATTCACCTAATAGAAAGATGGAAGAATTAGAAGAACACAGATTGGAGCTCTGGCGAAGTAAGTATACTTCATATTATATTTATTGTTGTAAACACTTAAAAATGTTTCTCTTTGTTTATTATTCTAATATTTATTTTCTTTTTCCAGCCTTATTGAATGATGATGTCAGAAAATTGATCAGCATAACTCCAAATGAGTGTCTTATACGAGGCCATTCGCTCACTTATTCACCACAAAATTCATAGACTTCCTGTGATTGACCCAATCACAGGAAATGTTCTCTACATTATCACACACAAGCGAATATTGAAGTTTCTCTTCCTCTACGTAAGTCCATTTTAGCCAGTAAATATTTTAGAATATTTTTAAAAATTAAAATATAGGTTTAATAGCGAATTCTGTACATTTAAGCTTTTTAAGAGGAAAAACTGATGTCAAAAGAATGTTTCTTTTTTTTTTTTTAACTACATTCTTGTAGTAAAGAGAATAGCAGACAAGATACAATGTTTTGTCATTATAGTTTCCAGATTTTGGGATCATAAAATAGATTTTTGGATTATGGAACTGAAAAACCTGTTGGTTTGGATTAATAGTATAGAACAGGTGAATGTTAGTTGTTCATTACTGTTCTATGTTTAATCGAGAATTGAATTTCAAAACAATTAAGAGGAAGCTTCACAATCTTTCTACTGATTTCAAAACATTTTTACGCTTTACAACTTTATATTGGAGGTGACATAGTTTATTTATGTGGGCGCAATCAGAAAATTATCATTTTTCATTAACAAGTCATTAAGAAACAATTGTACTGATGTCTTTGAAGATTTCAGGGTAGGCATTGTCCCCCTCCACCGAACGCAGAAACTAAGGAAAACTGTTGGCTTCACCAATATTACTGCTCTGTTGGTATTTTCCTTCGTTAATGATTTTTTAAAAAGTTTTTTGTTTTTTTCGATTCTCGAATGAACCCTTCGAAAAAGAGAAGCTGTATTTGAGTGAAGATTTCACCAGATTATTTTATTATCAGAAGGTATTCCTGCTGACTTGTAGATATAATTTGATCGTAAAATATATACGAGAACTTTCTTCATCTCCAATTTGTTATTCCAGCTGTTTTCCCGGAACTCACGACCAGTCACCCTCCCACTCGGCTCATCTATATTTATGGCTGAGTTGGTATGCAGATTCCAGCCCACACCATGATCCTTGGGTTGTGCTGGTGGTGTCTCTCCTCATTCCAAGTTCTTTCTTGATTATCTTCCCTGCTTTATCCCAATCGCCTTTCTTAAATCTTGTCGGAACCACCTCACTTTAATAATGTGAGCATCTTTGCTTTCCTGTCATTTACCATTTGACTCCTTCGTGTCGAACTTTCCATCCGTTTTGTCTAGGAGCTGCCCCTGAAGTCGATTTTCGACTCAGTATAGCAGCTTTTTGATGAACTGTGGCTGCTTCTATACACTTACACAAAAAAAAAAAAAAATTATGTTATTCCAGAAGATATAAATGGGAGGTTCATTGTTAAAGTGAAACAAGTCTATATGAATTATTTCTGAGAAAGCAGACCTCAAAGTTGGTTAGCTGCATTAATTAACATTGACATTTAATTGTTCATGCTCCCACCTGGTATATAAATATTGAACTATGTACTTGATTCACTCTTACACATAAAATATTTCATTTTTACTCTACCATGGCAGTGTTAGTGAAAAATGGGCAAAATATGGATTTCGTTCCCTTTAACACTGAACCCCCCATCCTAAATATTAAATGACATATTTATTTTGCTTGCTTGTAAATATCATACAATATTCTCCAATAAGACTATTTCCTATCTGTTTTTGTAATATATTTTATGAAAAAATATTTTATGAATGAAAATATTTTAAAAAAAAAAAATTATATAAAATATCCTTGGAATTATGACATGTCGTCATAAGTTTAATTATTGTTACTATCTTGACAATTGGTAAGAATGTATTTTTATCTTTCAGATAAATGAATTGCCGAAGCCTTCTATCATGCTCAAGTCTTTACGAGAATTAAATATAGGAACATATAACAACATAGAAACTGCGAGAGGAGACACTCTAATAATTGAAGCTCTGAATAAGTTCGTAGAGCGAAGGATCTCTGCTTTGCCCATTGTTGATGATGAAGGAAAACTTATCGATATTTATGCCAAATTTGACGTTATCGTAAGTAAAAAGAAAAAGGGTTTTGTAATGCTTTATTTCAAAAATGGATGTTTTTCTAAATGTTTTAAGCCAGATTTTATTATTTTAATATATATATATATATATATATATATATATATATATATATATATATATATATATATATATATATATATATATATATATATATATATATATATATATATATATATATATATATATATATATATATATATATATATATATATATACTGGGTGTTCCAGATGTCGCGCACCATACAGGTTTTCGAAAAAATATATTGACGCAATTTATTTTCTGCTCTCATTATGGCTGAGAAACTAAACGTATAAGAAAGAGTTAAGCATGTTTTCATGTTTGGTAGACAAGGGGCTACACACTGCTCAGTAGCTGATGAATTCAACCGCAGTCACCCTGAGAGACAACCATTGAGCCATACCACTGTCTGTCCTTTAATCAAATGTCTCCAAAGAAACTGTCTCAGTTGCTGACCGTTCGAGATGTGGCTGACCAAAAAGTGCAACTAATGAAGAACATCTACTATAGCTTTGGCGAATGTAGTGAAAGTCCAGTAAAATCAATCAGAAATATAAGCCAGGAGGTAAATATAAGCAAATCATTAGTGCATCGTATTCTCATGACCTACAGATTTCATTCGTACAAGCTCTACATGGTGATGACAGATAGGTGGGTGGAAATTTGTGAATGGATGCCCTCACATGTGAATTTGTCAATATATTTCAGTGATGGAGCCATTTTTCATTTGAATGGCCTCTTGAACTTGCACAATATCCGCTATTAGTCAGATAACAGTCCACGTTGCAATGAGGAGAGACACCACCAGCACAACCCAAGGATCATGGTGTGGGCTGAAATTTGTGAGGAGGAAATCATTGGCTCATACTTCTTCAATGATAATGTCTCTACTGAAACCTATTTACTACTTGGAGGATGTTCCCATACATCGACGACAGAACGTCTTTTTTCAGGAGGATTAAGCTCCAGCACAGTTTGCAACATGCATGCGTGGCTACCTTGGACAAGATCTTTCCTAAAAAGATAGATTGGACTTAGAGGGCCCCCGATCACCTGATCTTACCCCACTTGACTATTTCCTTAGGGGTCATCTCTAATCTGTTGCGTATAAAAATCGTTCACGCACCCTTATTTAAGGGATGCAATAACAACTACATGCCAAATGATCACCCCTGAAATCCTCAGGAGGTGTGAGAAACATTTTCGTGAATAGAATATAGATGCGTGTTTTAATGCAGAGCGATGCTCACATTGAGCATGTGTTATGAGAATAAATATCTATTAATATCAATTTTCTTTTCCAAAACCTGTATGGTGCGCGACATCTGGGATACCCTGTATATATATATATATATATATATATATATATATATATATATATATATATATATATATATATATATATATATATATATATATATATATATATATATATATATCTCCCAAGACATGCAGGAAAAGTACTTTTGTTTACTTTTTATATTGTATGTGACTTTTGTTTTAAATCATGAATAGAAAAAAAAAAATTTTTAGAAGTGAACCAAATTCATTTTTTAACGAAAGTTTTGTTTTCATTAAGTTAAAAATGTAAATTCATGATTGAGATGAAAGGATTTTATTTCTACAGAAAATTCTGTACTACCTTTTATGCTATGAACACAATTATTATGTAGAACCCTTTCAATTATTATAATTTTTATATAATTTGCTTGGATTTTCTTTTACTTTTAATAAATATTTTCTTTTCTTTCTGGGTCGAGTTTCATAACTTCTTTCTAAATTTGAATTAATTTTATTTATTTTCACTTATTTATATTTATAAATATTTTATTTCAACTCTTTAAAATCTTAGACATGTAAAATATTAATTTTATAAAAGGAATTAAACATATCCGATTTGAATCCTTAGAATGTTTTCTTCTTTTAGTAAAAGTCACAATCTTCTCTCTCACCTGAAACGGAATTTTATATATATATATATATATATATATATATATATATATATATATATATATATATATATATATATATATATATATATATATATATATATATATATATATATATATATATATATATATATATATATATATATATATATGACGTGACGTTAGTGCTCTCTCTATTTTCTATGGGTACTACAGCGGCAAGTACTTGAGGAAACTGACTACTCATATATCTCCACCTTTATAGTGTCCTCGTAGCACAAATTTTGTGTGTGGACATTGAAACTCCAGGCTTGTCCGTTGTGGTACCTCCTCCTTTCCAACCACCTCAGTTTTGTGTAATTCTTTTCCATCTTGTGTGTTTCCTGCCCAATTTAATCTCAATTACTTTAAAACTTCTTTCTGTGTTCCTCTACGAAATTCACATTAGGTGGGCTTTATAATTTCTTTGTTACCCCTCCTTGAATAGGGCTCTGCCTACGAGCGGTGGTGATATATATATATATATATATATATATATATATATATATATATATATATATATATATATATATATATATATATAATATATATAATATATATATATATATATATATATATATATATATATATATATATATAGGGACCGACCGGGGCTGGAATTTGGCCGGGGCCGGGGTCACCCAAATTTGGCCGGGGACGGGGTTTCCTAAAATTTGTAAAGAGGTCAAAAGCACTGAAATTTTAGGTTAAGAAAATTAGATATATTTTTAGGTTTATTTAATTGTAAGGAAGGAGTAGAATAGGCAACATTCACTTAAATTAATGATTATATGCATTTTCTCTAAAAAAAAAAAAAACAGGAAATTACAGTTTTGTATATTCAAAGTTTAAAAAAAGTACAAAAATTAAAAAAAATTATTCTAATTCATAATAGTGATTTAACACGTTTACCTAGGTAAGACCCAAAGGTAAAGTTTGAAAAAAATGTAAGATATAAAATTATCAATTTAACCTGTATTTATACATATCATTGTTATTTTATTGCTATGTATCAAACTTGTATCATTTAGCTGCATTATTTAAAAATTATTATTTTGTTTATACTTTCAGTCAATATGGCTAAAAGATCAGCTTCTGCAGTATTTAAATACTTTACAATGTTTCAGGATAGGCTTGAAATAGCTAAATGTAACATCTGCAGTCAGAAAATTAGAAGAGAACCTCCGGGTGCTACAAGTAAAAAAAATTTCAACCAAATCTTTTTGGAGTATCTAAAATCAAAACACAAAGATGAACATTCACTAGCAGAAAGGAGCGGTCAAAAGAAACAGAAAAGAAAAAAATCTTAATTTCTTATATTTTGTTGGAAATTTTTTTTATTATTTGACTGATTGAGCTGAAATTTTCAAAGTATGTGAATTTTTTCACGAAGTTCTGAGTTGATTTCGAGCATTTTTTTGAGTCTATAACGGTTTGAAACTTATTTGGACCCAAAGTTGAAAAAAATGAATAACTGGGTCAAACCACTGGTCCACATGAGCTGAAAATTTAACTGAATACCTTTGCCCCAATTTCTTGCATTGGTGGGAATAGATTTTTGATATCACGTCTAGAAAAAGTTATAAGAACTTGAAAACAAAATTGCAAAAATCGTACCCTTCTGTAGGAAAAAATTATTTTAAAAAAAAAATGCTACCTACTATTTTTATTTATTTGTGAATATTGTTTAGAAGAGGAACAGGGCAACAATTTTTATTTAGTGCATTTTTAAATGCCCTTTGTTTGAAGCGAGATATAGCCTCTCAAACTTTGGGAATTTTTGAAATTTGGCCAAAAATGGACCATTTTGAAGGCTATATCTCAAAACCAACGAATCTCATCGAATAAAGTACATAGAGGAATTTGTAGCCCCACCCCTCCTCTATACACACCAAAAATAGGAAATGTTATAGTTGTATTTTTTTTAAAAAAGATTTTGTCTTTCTGAAAAGGTGGATTTTTTTAGTTCAAAAATTTTTTTTTTCTATAGTTGGTCAGTTTTTGGCTTATAACATTTTTTCTATAACTCTGGGAACAAAAGTCTATTAGAGGCTTTTGTAGCCCATATAATTTTGAATAAATAGTCCAACTTTCAGCTCATTCCAAAAAGTGGTTTGGCACCGCCATTCTATTGAAAAAGGGTAAAATTTCCACAAAAAAAAAAAAAAAAAAAAAAAAACTTTTAACCGTAATAGACTCGGAAAAACGCTAGAAATGGACTTTTCTTACTGGTAAAAAATCTATATAACTGAAAGTTTCAGCAGAATCGGCTGAAAATTAAAAAAAAAAAAATTTTTTTTTGTATAATTTGCCATTTTAACCCCGGCCGGCAACCCCGGTTTTCCCTGATTTTTAGCCGGGGGGCCGGGCCGGGGCCCGGTTCATATATATATATATATATATATATATATATATATATATATATATATATATATATATATATATATATATATATATATATATATATATATATATATATATATATATTATATATATATTTATTCAAACTTTCATCTGCCTAAATATTCTTAGTGTTTCTTCTCGTGATCTTTCTTGAAAGGATCACATTACTTTTCTTTTTAAACAATCTTCTAAGAGGTTGGGTGTAATTTCATCACTCCACACTAGTTGCTTGCTCTTTATATTGGTGTTTTACCCTGTATGTAGTGTGCCTCACACATCTGAAATCGTTCTACTAACAGCTCTCCTTAAAAGGTGAAGTTTAGGACTTTTCTTCTTATTAACTGTTTGCTCTCAATAACTCGGCACTCTTTTTCTGCCTATCGAATTGTTGCTTCCGCCTCATACTATTGCTATTGTAACGGACATTTCTCTTCTGAACGTTCTAGTCACACCTTCTCCATTTAGAAGGTCTCATGCGACACCCCTTTCTGCACAGTCTCATCCTTTCTCTGTCTAACTCTCTGTGACAATAAATTTAACCGCTATGCTCAGTCTTACTAGTACTGTACTGATAAAATCTGGAACACACTCCCTTTATCTGTTTTTGAACATCCTTTTGAGTTGCACACCTTCAAACCCCGTGTATAGAGGTATTTAATTTGCTGACCATGGTTCAATCATTTTCCCAACTCTGGTGGAAATTAGTAGGCCTCTCTATAATATATATATATATATATATATATATATATATATATATATATATATATATATATATATATATATATATATATATATATATATATATATATATATATATATATATATATATATATATATATATATATATATATATATATATATATATATATATGAGCTTTGCCAAATCATTATTTACTGTTATTGTTAATGAGAACTCGGAAAACGATTTCAATTCTAAAAAAAATTCCCTGAAAGCCTGAGGAAGACCTGAAAATAGTATTTTCTTTTCTTTGTTTATCATCAACTCAACCAGTATCTTCCGGGAGTTTCTTGAATCTTACTTGGTACCTAGAGGGTAGTGAGTTTATTTGACATAAAGCTGACGGGAATAAGTTATTTAGCAGATGTAGAAGTTTGTTTTCCGAAGTGAAATTCCTTCTTCACCGCCTCTTTCTGGGATGTAAAGGAATCCTGACCTGGATTTCCTAGTTTTCTCGCTTGTCATTTCTTATTTGCAACAACTCAACATGTTGTTTGTTGTATTTTTTTAATGTTACAATTTAAAATAAAGTACGTAAGAAGTAATAGAAATGATGAAATAGAATTAAAAGTGAGGAATGAAATGGTTTTAAAATGCAGAAGCTATATTGCTGCTTCCAGTATGTGGAAAAGAGTGAAACATAAAACCCCTAGATGTTTATCCGCACGGTCATGGCAGATCTAAACCTAATCAAAATGCTCCTATGTGATATACCAGTATCTATTTTCAGTATTTAAATTTAATTCAAGTGATTTGATAAAATTAAGAGCTGAAATTTGTATTTATTTTTTTAAAAAAATTTTAAATTAAGTTATTAATTTTGTAAATTATTGTTGATAACAGATATTAATTTTTGTTGCAGAATCTCGCAGCCGAAGGAACGTACCACAATTTAGATGTGACACTACATCAGGCTAATGAATACCGCAATGAGTGGTTTGAGGGAGTTCTGAAATGCAATTTGGATGAGACTATGGAAATGATAATGGAAAGAATCGTTAGAGCGGAAGTTCATCGTTTGGTTGTTGTCGATAAGGATAACAAAGTCATTGGAATTATTTCCTTGTCCGATATTTTAAATGAATTAGTGCTGAAGCCTTGTGGTAAATATCTTTAAAAACATTTGTTATTTTTTTTTCGTAGGAGTCTCTGTTGTCCACTGTAACCATTCAGTAAGTTTTAATAAATTTAAAATACTTTTCAGATGATGATCCAGCAAGTTTGAGGAATAGAACTGTCGGTCAAATGGAGTCTTCTTTAACCCAAGCTCAGTCTGAAGATACTACTAAAGAAAAGGACCCCAGTCTAGATGATAGTTCAGGAGTGTCAGAGTTTGATGTTGTTAAGAGGGAAAGCGAAGAAAGTGTTGCTAAATCGTGGGAAAGTTCTGAACCAGAACAACTCGAAAAGAAAGAAGAAAAAGAAGTAGAAGATCGCGGTCCATCTTCGTCCTCAGCAGAATCAATAGAAGACAGAAAATTTGAGGTTGACGTAACGAAGATATCTGATGCTATTGGTAAACAGGAAATTGGACCAATTAGTGGCTGAATGATTTTATGAAAGATTGTTGATTATAATTATAGGATTTTTTTCTATTCTACAATGTCGAATATTGTCATTGTTATTAACGTTGTTATTTAATGAAATACAAAATTAAGTTGCTGCTACCGCTTCTGCTGCTCCTGCTACGTTTTTGTGCCATATTAATAGGTGCAAAGAAAAAAAAATCTATTTTAGAGTACAAGCAAGAAAGAAGCATACCTTGATGGTATTGCAGCTTTAAAGTCACTGTATAATTAAATTTTATACTTTAATTATTATTATTATAATGGAGGATCTTCTATTTGACTACGTGAGCACTTTTCAAAATAAAATTTGAAATCGTACTTAATAAACTAGTATTTTGAGAAGAGATTTTCCTTTTCTCTTCGAATTGACCCGTTCTACCATTCATCTCTCATTTCATTTCTCAAAAATGGTGAACTTTCTGTTCCAACAGCCACCTCCTCCTCCTCCTCTCTTCCTCCTCCTCCACTTCTTCTTCTTCTTCCTCCTCTTTATATTATTTAGGTTTTAGGTTATTCCCACACAAAACTAATAAATAAATTCCTTTTGTAGGTAGTGATGGTTCCACGAACGCAGAATATTTTTCAATAATTTATTCGAGTTTTTTTTTTATACATTAATTAAAATAAGCACAGTTTTAATATATTCATAAAAAGATTTTTTTGTTTTCATAATTTTATAGAGACGATGTTTGATTAATTTTCTCATTACCATATATATATATATATATATATATATATATATATATATATATATATATATATATATATATATATATATATATATATATATATATATATATATATATATATATATATATATATATATATATATATATATATATATATATATATATATATATATATATATATATATATATATATATATATATATATATATATATATATATATATATATATATATATATATATATATATATATATATATATATATACGTTATTAATTTGGTTATGGAAAGCTACAAAAAATGTAAACTTGATAAAAATTGAATCACTTTTAGATGACCTTCAAGAGTCTGTGATATTTATTAAAACAGTTTCTAATTTTATTCTTAATAATAACAATAATAATAATAATAAAATAAATAATAATAATAATAATAATAATAATAATAATATTTTGGCTCAATGACGTGTAAGCTAAAATGTTGTTAGCCATTTTAAAAAAAAGAGGTTTAGTGGACCTTATTATTATTATTAATAATAATAATTATATACATAATAAATGATTAAAAATAATAATAATAATAGTTAGTACTATTTCCTTTTGAAAACGATTCTTCATACAAGTTTTCGTTTAAGAAGAGCGAACATAAGACTTAGTATGCAAGAGTGATGTTATTATACATATATAACGTGCCTAAACTTTTTATGTTCATAAAATCTAACAAAAGAAAGCATTTGATTCACTTAGCTATATATATATATATATATATATATATATATATATATATATATATATATATATATATATATATATATATATATATATATATATATATATATATATATATATATATATATATATATATATATATATATATATATATATATATATATATATATATATATATATATGCATATATTATAAATTAAATTCTATAGAAGTATTTTGATTTATTATAAACCTTTAAAGTATTTGTTCTAACTCTAACCTTGAAGGATTTCTTTTGTTTTATCATTAAGTCCTAATTCATTTATAGAATCTGAAGCCAAAGGTGATTAAATGGTATTTTTAGCTTTGTAAATTATTATTTTGGATTGTTAATATGAAGGAACAGAGCTTATTATGAAAACATTATAACGCTTCCATTTTACCTGTTTAAAACAGAAATGAAATCAAAGCGAGTGGTTAAATATCTTTATTCTTACATTTCTTCATTTGAAAGTTTTACAAGGGTCTGAAAAGTCGCATATGAACAAGGAAACGAATATATGATCGTTTAATTCTTACCTATGTGTCTCAAGATCAGAATCGAAACACTAATAATAAAAACAAGTAAAATTAAAAGCTTTGAAAGCTTGATGAGAGGAAACATTTATTGAAAGTTTCTTCAAATAAGAATTTGGCAAGATGCCCAGAGGCATCGGCTCTCCGTACTAAAAAGAATGAGACCTTGTTATTCTTCAGTCAAATTATCCGCTTCCCCGAAAGATTTCCCCAACATCAATACTGCTTGAAAGAGGTCGGTCTGCAAGTTAAATTTTAGGATGATTTTGGAGGAATGAATGTCATATCCACATCCACCTCCTGAAAATAAGTTGCCTAACGTCACTTGGATGCAAACCAGGGTTGGGTCAGCTCCGGCTCTGGAGCCATGCAACTGGCTCCGTTGGTTTCCATAATTTCGTTAATCTCCATTTAGCTCCGAGGAGCCTGATCTGGGGTTTCTTAGAGCTCCGAAGCTTCGAAACATCCCATGAATGAACATTGGAATTTTCTAAGTAAAAAATTATAAAATATCATGCCCAAAGTAATGTACTATGAGCACAAATCCTTCAACATCATTTAAGAAGCAGTTGATAAATACTCATTTTTTGCAACATATTTCTTCAAATTAAAAACAGTCAGATCATAATCACTGAAAATTAAATGAAAATAGCTATTTTATATTAAATATCAATGTCGAAAGAAAATTTCTTGTTTATGTAAAGTGAAAAGTAAAATAAAATCTACTCAGATTATATCTACGTACACTGGAGTGCATACTCTCCCACCTCCTTTTGCGCAAACTCAAACGTCTTTTTTTTTTAAATTTAAAATTGTGAAATATAAACCTGCTTCGAAGTTGTAAGAGGGGCTGCGTTCAAATAATTCCCCTCATCCATTCTTCACCAAACTGTGTTGGTACTACCGATTTGTTACATGGTGCAACTTCGTTTTTTATTAATGTTTGCAATATGCGCCGTTTTTATTCTTATTAAAACTTTTTGACTTGATCTCTTGTTTTCTAGACTGAAACTTAGGTGCTTTCTTCTCTGTTTTCTCTTACTGTTTCTATCCTCAATTTTCAGCCAATGTTTGTTGTATTATTCATATGTGCCTAACGATACCGTTTGTTTTCATGTCTCGAAGTTGAAGTCTTACGAATTTCCTCCCTTGTCAATCTACGACTAAATTCATTTG
>SEYY01000388.1:15000-20000 GCA_009176605.1 Armadillidium nasatum
AGAGCACTCAGACACCTGAGTTTCAGTTAAGAACAAGAGATGAGGTCTAGAAGAAGAGAGGTGGTGTTCGACAAAGTGGAGATTAGAAAAAAGATAGCGAATGTTGCAGAAATTAATGAAAAACGAAGACCGTGCACCAGGGCAAGTCGGCATAGAGGTCTTGGTGGCACCAACCCCATCACCGGAGGCCACCAACTCCCAAGTGGTGATGGGGGAAGGAGTGGATGAGGGGCTATGTTTGGAATCCGCCCCTCTTGGATTCTCCAAGGCAGATTTATGTTTCGCCATTTTGATTAATTTAATAGGTAATGTAAGTGTAAGCGTTTGTAAATTTGTAGGACACATGTGAAGAAGTAGGAAAGTTGTGGGAACATAGGCACTCCAAGAGTGAGTCAAGGGTACACTAGAGACCCTCTGAGAAGATGAAACGCGAAAAGGAACGAACCAAAGGGCAACGGGGTGAAACGGAATGGTCTAGCCCATCCTTTCACCCCGTGTGTTAAGCCCAGTGGGAGGTACTTGCATCACTTTGGATGGCGCTACATCTTCCCCCTATATATATATATATATATATATATATATATATATATAATATATATATATATATATATATATATATATATATATATATATATATATATATATATTAGAAAATCCTTATATTTGGCTTCTTAGTAGATAAAACTTTCTATGGTGTTTCAAAATATCAAAACACACCCTAAAGATAGATATCCTTTTGGATAGCAACATCAAAATTTGTTGTTGACTGTGTTTTAAAATGGTAAGCAATCTGCTCCTACCACGCTTAACGACAATATTAAAAATGCAAAGATTGCGTATAAAAAATACCCCAATTATATCTCCCTCACGTTGGTGTAAAATCTTCCAGAAGTTTTCGTCACGTAATTTATTTATTTTACAAGGCATTTTAATGTTGATTCTTATTTGGGTGTTTGGGATTGAAATTAGACTCTTGAAAATAATATTTAGAACTTGATTGTCTTGACTTTGACAGTCTCTCCTAGGAAAAATTTGCCTTAACTTAATATTTGATTATTTGATATAGGGTAGACCTGTTAGGCATTCTATTGAGTTTAATATTTGACAATTACATACTTTGACTTGCTTAACTGTTCTAATTTGTAGCTTAAGGAGTTGTTTTCATGACCATGAATTTGAATAGGAAAGGAAAAAAAATTTTAGAGTACCATTTGCTTTTGAATAGCCCTTAACTTAAATATAGCCTTTAACCTTTAAAAGGCGCTGCTCCTAAACTTTAAAGTTTTGGAAACCGTTAAAGCAACGATTAAGTTGGGAATTTAAAGCTTTTTATTTTCTGGTGAGTAACCCTAACTGATTTTTATTAATTTTGATTACTTTCTTTAGGGTAATATATTACCTAGATTGGTTTTTTTACTTTTTTATTTGGGGGGACACTCACAGTACTGTTTATTTTAGTCTTCAGGGTTTCTATAAATAGTAAATTCCTATATATATATATATATATATATATATATATATATATATATATATATATATATATATATATATATATATATATATATATATATATATATATATATATATATATATATATATATATACCTTTAAGGTTGTATAATCGAATAGTTAGGTTGTTGGAAGATCAAAGTTTGTATCCTTTAAAAAGAATTTCTGATCATTTAAATTCCTTTTTATTTTTTGAAGTAGGAATTTTTGATCATTCACTATTTTATTCTCAGTTTTATCCCAAACTCCAAATTTCCGAAGGAATTTTCTATAGGATTTTCTGTTTCTCTTTATTACGTCAATAATCTTCTGCCGATATTTTCTATCAATAATCGAATCATTTGCTTCTTTATAAATTTTCAAGATATTAGAAATGCATTTAAGGTTGAAGCATTTAAATATCATTTCTTTAAGGTATTTCATATGACGTTTGTAAGACCAAAGTTCAGAAAATTGATCAGATAATCTTAAGATGTTCTCAGAAGGATTTTCTTCTTTTATTCCTTCTAAATCATTACTTGATTCAGGAGGAGGAGTCCATTCACCTGGGCCAGGGTCCCCCAGTAGAAGCTTATAATTTCGAATCCTAAAATATATATATATATATATATATATATATATATATATATATATATATATATATATATATATATATATATATATATATATATATATATATATATATATATATATATATATATATATATATATATATATATATATATATATATATATATATATACCTTATTCCAGCCTGAAGACCTCGATGTTTATTATAGTTAATATTGTAGATCATTTCTTTTCTGACAGGGTTTGATTGACCGTTAATTGCTTCCCATTGGTTAAATCCGTCGCTGTTCTTTGGAGGTGATCCACCAGCCACATTTACCACTGTTGACATCCAATCTGTTGTGTGAATTAAACTGCAACGCACGATATATATATATATATATATATATATATATATATATATATATATATATATATATATATATATATATATATATATATATATATATATATATATATATATATATATATATATATATATATATATATATATATATATATATATATATATATATATATATATATATATATATATATATATATATATATATATATATATATATATATATATATATATATATATATATATATATATATATATATATATATATATATATATATATATATATATATATATAATATATATATATATATATATATAAAATATATTAATATATATATATATAATATTATATATATATTATATAATATTATAAATTAATAATAATATATATATATATATAATATATATATATATATAGTATATATATATATATATATATATATATATATATATATATATATATATATATATATATATTATATATATATATATATATATATATATATATATATATATATATATATATATTAAAATAAATTAAAGTAATAAATAATTAAAATAAAAATACGTTTTCAAAAGTTTGCTTAAAAGAATTTTTTTTACATAATATGCGTAGTGTTCCTCGTAGCGCAACGGTTAGAGCCGTGAAAATTTTCTCCGATATATATTAGTTTGCTTGCTGGCCGAATAGTTTCGAGAGTTCGTTTCAAACTCAGCAGATGTCGCTTTTTCCTTTCCTACAAATAGCAGGTTTGTAATATACTTTAATTAAATTTCGTACTCAAATATGATATATCGTTAACGGTTAGGTTGCACAGTGAATACAAGAGGGTTACATTACCAAGGAAAGATCACCATAGGCAGTAGTTTATTTATTTTGAATTTTACATAGGTTTTTGCATGGGGTTCATAGGTTTCTTTGTAGGTTTTGCCATAGGGGATAAAAGGTTTTCTACAGAAAATCCTTAGGATACTAAGCAATACCTGATAACAAAGATACCATGGTCACTTTCGGTTTTTAATAGGGTTCTACTGGGCTTTGATTGCATGTGGTCCTATGGTATCCTGTTGGTTTTATCATAGGACCTTGCTAAAAATTTTATATGGGAACAGCTAGTAAATCGTCTAAGGTTGAATTAGAATCAAAAGTCTGAGCGAAGAGTTCAGCTTTAGTAGTCAAAACGGCAGTTGTGCGGTCAGAAGGTATTAGAGGAAGGAAAAAGAAAGAAGCAGAGTTAGAGGTTGCAATTTTTGCAAAATTTCAAAAGGGAGTGAGGAAGAGGAACCAGAAAGATTATTACATTTACAAGGGAAAATGAGTGTTTGGTGTTATGGAAAATAGATTTTGCACGGTTTCGGTATGAAATGTAAGTTATGTAAGTTTCTGAAGTTTGAAGACTACAGTAATCCCTGAATGCATCATCCCTGCCGAAAGTAATAAGAGAACAAGCATAGTTAAACCAAAGTTTGTTAGATTTAGTAGAAGAGAAAGAATATGGAATGCATGCTACTTTGAAATAGTGAATCACTTCGATTATGCTCTCTGCATACTCCGAGGGACTCCTATCACGAAAACAGTAATCATTCCATGCGAAATTAATGAAATACAGCCACAAGTCAGACCATTTAAGTGAGCCGAAGGACAGAAACGTCTCCTCGCAGAAGGCAAGAGCCATTCTTGCTGAAACCTGAAAAGACAGAACATGAAACTGAGATTGTAACCCAGAGGTGTAAAGAGTTTAACAGTGTAAGGAGAAGGACAAGTTGTTAGAAAAGATCAGGTATGTTGGGTTCATCACCAAGACAGTCAGGGATACGAGTAGGAAGTTACACCAATCGATCCTGGTTTCTAGATGGAAAAGCGGTAGTCGAGCTCACAAGTTGGCTCATGAGAACTAGATGAGAGCCTTTGACAGTGGTGAACATTGAAATCACCTGAAATGATGATTTTAGAAAAGGCAAAAAAAGATGAATGTGTTCTATTTTCGTGTTAACATAGTCGAATTTTTTTTTATTGTTCGCAGGTTTAGAAGATAAGTAGACAGAAGAAATGAATTTAGTTGTAGGGTTGCAAGAGAGCCTAAGCTATAAAATAGAGAATTCAGAAGACTCCAAATTAGAGACACGAGAACAAACAACACCGTTGAGCACATATGCGTAACATCAGACTTTGATTGTAAATTGACGTAATTTGAGTAAGGTTTGCTGCAGCGCACCAAAGCACCTGAGTTTCAGTTATAAAAATAGGATGAGGTGGTGTTCGAGGAAGTGGAAATTAAACTAGAGACCACGAATGTTGCAGAAATCAATGAAAAAAGAAGACCGTGCACCGGGTCAAGTCGGATGCTGATAGGAGGTCACCAACTCTCAGGTGATTATGGGAGTAGTGGTGGATGAGGGGCATCGTATGTATGTCGCCTCTCCAAACATCTCTGTGGCATTTTTAGGTTTCGCTATTTTTCTGTTTTAATAGGTAATGAAAGAGTAAACGTTTATAAATTTGTGGAAAGATGTGAAGAAAAGTAATAGAGAAAGTAGTGGGAACATTGACAATCCTATTTGTGAACAGAGTACACTA
>SEYY01000388.1:25000-27028 GCA_009176605.1 Armadillidium nasatum
CTTGTAAATTTGTAGGACCATGTGTGAGGAGACATATTAATTACTAAAATTAAGGAGGATAGTTGTTGGAGCATAAGCACTCCAATGTGAGTCAAGGGTACACTATAGAACCTCTGAGAAAATGAAACGCGGAAAGGAACTCAACCAAAGTTCAACGGAGTGAAACGGAATGGTCTAGCACACCCTATCACCCCGTGTGTTAAGCCCAGTGGGGGGTACTTTCATCGCTTGGGACTGCTCAACGTCCTCCCCCTATATATATATATATATATATATATATATATATATATATATATATATATATATATATATATATATATATATATATATATATATATATATATATATATATATATATATATATATATATATATATATATATATATGTGTGACACCGTAGCTCAGTTGATCGAGCACTCGCTAGGCACACGAGAGAGCCGGGTTCGAGGCCGGGCTCGAGGCTGGTTGGAGTAGAGAAATTTGAGCAGTTCTCGCTTGCGCATAGCCCAGCCCACTGTTGCGTAATAAGTACACCAGTGGCGTTCTTGCTGCTGGTGGAATCAACATCCGCGATAGGCCTGGCCAGCCAGTGGATGTGTGCTGTTGGCCCTTGAAACCTTTGGTTCATCCTCGATTGAAACTACTGACACGACTAATAACCCTTCCTGGGGGCGTATTTTTGAATTTTGATGTACATATAAAATTGAGATAGTCTCTTTCCTAGTGAACCTTAATCTAATTAGAAAGATTAAAGTCAATACAAAGAATTTCCACAAACTCATTTTACACACTGTGAACGTTTCACACCGTATCTTGGTCCGTCTTGAGTACAAAATAAATTTTACAAATTTCTATTTTAATTACAATCAAAATATAAATTCATCAACTATATATAAAATATTTAAAATAATAATAATTACAATAAAATAAAAGAATAAAATAATATTGATATTGAAATAACATTAATAAATATTAAAAGGCTGGATTATTTTGGGACAAAGGACCTTATTACTGAACGAAAATTGCAATAGAAGAAGATTGATCATTCAAGGGATGGGCAATGGGTTTTCATATATTAAACTCCAATATCGTATGACTTAAGAAGGGAAGACGTAAGTTGAAGGATAGAGAAATTAAAAGAAGAAAATGGATGGGCTTCAACTGCAGGAGAACAAAGAAGAATGTCAGTTCTAAAAGAAACTCCTTTATGCTTATCAATCCTCACTTTTAATTGTAGACCAGTTTGGACCTACATACGCCACATTACAGCTGGCACTCTTAAATAAATTAATTAATGAGGATCTGAGAAGGATTGGGTGAGATTCCATTTGTCTGATGAAAGTATGAATTGAGCGGGAGTTATAATTTATAAGAAAGAACTGGCATTGATGGAATGTAGCTTCAAGCATAGTAAGAATATTTATATTAAATTGAGATGTTAATGATCCTATATACGAATGTTTTAAGTATATTTTTTCTTTAGGTACAGTGGGATAATGATCAGTGGGTTTGAAGACAATAGTGAGAAATCGTTAATTTTTTTTTGCCACTTGAAACTTTCTGAATAAATTAAAGTGAAAAAGTATATTTATAAATTTCTTCTCTGTATGGAATATATATATATATATATATATATATATATATATATATATATATATATAGTATATATATATATATATATATTATATATATATATATATATATATATATATATATATATATATATATATATATATATATATATATATATATATATATATATATATATATATATATATATATATATATATATATGTATATAGTATGGTTCGCATGTTATATTTTCTTCAAGTGCGAATGCGGTTGCAGATGCGGATGTTAAATTTGATGAGTGTGCTCCGCAGATGTGGATGCCATCACTAATATATATACTTTTTCCGCTCATGTACAGTTTCTTCTACACGGAGTAGGCTCTTCTTTTACACACAATAAACACTATTTCATTCACATATCCCTTTAAAAAAAAAAAAAAAAAAAAAAAAAAATTAA
>SEYY01000388.1:27128-55016 GCA_009176605.1 Armadillidium nasatum
TATAGTGCTAAATATTCGTACTTTCGTATGCAACCTCCTACTCATTTCAGGTATAAATTCCGTCTTTTCTTAGGAGTTTATTCACTTCGTCTTATGAGAGGAGACTTGCTCCCCTGGATTTGGAAGACGAGATTGCAAATGTACCATGGATGAGGGAACAGGTTATAAATTGGTGTTTTCGGTGTCTTAGGCCTGTTCATTTGATGTTTAAGACCCAAAGCTAAACCAACCATCGGGGGTGGATGTCCTGCACTTGGGTACATAATCTTGAGCGTCAAATTCCTGCTCTTCTTGATGAACCTGTTGAGGACTGTGCGTGGCGTTTCGGGATGCTATCCTGAGACCACATCTACAACCCGTTGCCTCCGCGAAGAGACCAGGTAGTGGTTCACGAAATGTTACTTCTAGTTGGGTTAATGCTGACCCTTTCTTTGTTGTATTTACGCCACTTTGATTTCAGCGGAGATCCAGATGAAGGTACAAAAATCTATACAGTTACTCAATCATTTGCATAATTCTTTATAATTTAATGTTTAGATATATGAGCGGATCTGTCACAAGAGACAATTGAGTATTTTGTTTGTGAATTGAAATAGTCAAAAAGAGAGAGAATTTTTATCAATTCGAAAATAATAAGACTAACTTTCATCAGGTCGCGACAGTCGACAGTCAAGAGTCAAATGGAATAATAGGGTAAATGTACGGCTCATAGCAGTAGTATTATGATGGCTGGGAACTAGTATTTATGAGGAAGTCCACTCATTTTTTCGATGAGCGAGCGAGACTTCCTAGCACCGCACAGGAAGCAAGGTCCTTCCTTCCGGACATTGGTGAGTGCTGCCACCTGCTCTTTCCAGATTTTCAGAGAAAAGAATCGTTGACATTGGCAATGCCCTGCCATGCCACTTCTGCTCCGTAAATGACAAGTTTCGAAATCTCCCTCTTGTTCAGTCCAGCCTATGCTCGACTCACTTCGGTGTTGCTGGACTGATTTCATCCACAGTTTAAATAAGTAAGATCAACTTCATTTCCTCCGTCAATCTCAGTGAAAAGGTCGGTGTTCGACAAGTGGATGATGATAAAAAAGACCTCAATTGATGCCCGAATTTTATACTAGAAAATAGGAAGGACCGTAGGCACACCAGAGCGAGAGCATTCGGGCAAGCTATAGGAGTCTGCGAGTGTCACCCAATATAATATAATACACTTATAGGACGTATTGGATAGGTAAGTACTGAAGGCTAGGTAATAATGAAAGTCTATAAGAACGCCCACAGTTGGGACTAGCCAGAGATCCTGGGCCTATAATATATATAATATAATATGATATATATAAGGATATTTAATAGAGAAATATACGGTTGACTGTATAATACTCCATACCAGCTGCTATAATATATATTGAAACTAGAATTTACTAAGTAAAAGTAATAAGTAGAATAGGGCCACAGATAGAGAGTAAGGGATAGTAACTGCCATAAAGTAGAAGGGAATAACTATTTGGAACTACGATTGCTGTAATGCGAAGAGAGTAGGAAGCCTGATATGTTTCTCTCTATTATTTATCCGTCAGAGAGAATCACTTTCTTTGTAGACAAATGTTTTTTTAGTACTCATGTACCACTATAGTTCTAACTTAGAATTACTAACCTAAGTACGTTCTTCTTTTCTTATCTTTGATGTTCCTGTAAGGTTTCGTGTAATTATCTGGAACTTGAAGAGGGGAATGAACACTTTGAAATGCCAAGTAAATAAATTTTGGATTGTTTGAATTTGACGACTTTAAAATTTTCTCCACTTCAGAGGCAAATAAATAATATATATATATATATATATATATATATATATATATATATATATATATATATATATATATATATATATATATATATATATATATATATATATATATATATATTATAGTCTGCTAACTCTCTCGCAGATCAGATACATTAAAACATCAGAGTTTAAAGTTTACTATAGGGGAATCGTACCCGGGCCCTATGGCACAAAATAATAGAGTTTTACCTCCACGCTACTGGCGGTTCAAAAGAGAAACCCAAAGAGGAGGCTTATGAATTCACAAGAGCAACCTCCAAGGACTTCTCCAGACCGTGCTTGAGCGTGAGGTAAATGACCCGGGCTCGGCCCCCCCCTTTCCTCTCGCAAACTAAACAGATAGGTAAATAATTAAGGTCTGCTAACTCTCTCGCAGATTAAATACATTAAACATCAGAGTTTAAAGTTTACTATAGGAAAATCGAACCCGGGCCCTATAGCATAAAAGCATAGAGTTTTACCACTACGCTACTGGGGGTTCGAAAGAGAAATCAAGCAAGCAAAAATAACAATCATCAATATGATTTCGGGGCTCCCTCCAGACCATAGGCACTCCAAAACGAAAAGATTTCTTTTTACCTTGAGACCACTGTCGAAGTTCTTCTGTGCAAATGCAACAGAATGTGTGTGGAGCCCATGCCTTATCCTGGTCACCCAGTTTCACACCGAAATATGCAAAATAAACCGTCTTAACGAATGTAGTAATGTTTCTTTATTGTTTTTTCAGTACATAATTACCGCAGATGTAACAATAACTGTTAGGGCTAGTGAGACAACGACGATTAGATATCATAATGTGAACACAGGGTTAGCTGAAATCTATCGCGATAAAAAATCACTTCAGCAATTTCCTCACGTCTTCTCACATCAATAAACAAATCAGTCTTCATATTGAAAGGATTTTTCACTAGGCGAGATATGTCAGTAGAAGTTCTGGATTATTTCCTTTTGAACCATCAGTGGAGTAGTGGTCAACACAACGGACTTCCATCTTTTGGGCCCGGGTTCGATTCCTCGAAATTATAACATGACTAGCAGTTAATAAATTTATAAATAATGATTCCACGGTTGATTTATCATGGTGGTTATTAAAATTATAAATTTGCACTGCGATTTATACTCAGGATAGAACCTGGTCCATGTTGACGCTACGCCCAAGTTGTGGTCGGGGAAATATTGAAGGGACTTTTAACTAGGCGAGATATGTCAGTAGAAGTTCTGGATTATTTCCTTTTGAACCATCAGTGGAGTAGTGGTCAATACAACGGTATCTATATCGGTATCTTTCGGGATCGGTATCGGATCGGTATCGGTATCGGTATATATCCCAGGTAGGTAGGTATATATATCGGTAAAAAAATATATATATATATATATATATATATATATATATATATATATATATATATATATATATATATATATATATATATATATATATATATATATATATATATATATATATATATATATATATATATATATATATATATATATATATACAGGGTGCTACAGAACCTGACAGACAAACTTGTAGGACCGATAGGTCATACAGAGAAATCCTGATATGCTAAAGACCCTATATCTCCATGCGTTTTGGTGTTATGATCTGGGTCCGTGTGCTCGCCCTTACGATTAAGAAATGAAGTAGAAACAATTGTTCACATTACATTTTATTTGAAGGCATGTTTACTTTACAATGTGAGTTCAAACAATCTGCCCTGCTCCACATTATACAGGGTCCATTATGAAAGTAATGCGAATTTACTGGGAAAAATATATTTCTTGATCCTAACAGTACAAATGCTTAAAATTCTTCGAAATACTTTCCCCCAGCATCAATACACTTGCGGAGACGTGTCTGCCATGCCTGGAAGGCACCCTGAAACTCCTCGACGGGAATGCCTCCTAGGAACGTTGTGACATGTTTTTGGATGTTTTCCACGGACTCCCAATGCTTTCCTTTCAGATCTCTCTTCAGTCGGGAAACAAAAAAAAGTCGCACGGAGCCAAGTCGGGACTGTTACGGGGCTGGGTGACAACCGGAGTGTTGCTACTATTCAGGAAATTGGTAACGATGAAGGCCGTGTGGCTGGGGGCATTGTCATGGTGGAGCTTGACCTTGTCTTTGATGTCAGCCCTCACGCGCGCGACCCGGCGTTTCAATCTCTTGAGCACCTGCAGGTAAAAGGCTGAGTTGACAGTTTGTCCCTGCGGTACAAACTCAAAATGGACGATTCCTCGGACGTCAAAAAAGACAATTGAGCATCGTTTTGATGCGAGACTTGCTCATTCGCGCTTTCTTGGGGCGGGGGATGATTTTGTGTGCCACTCGCTGCTCTGCCTTTTCGATTCTGGGTCGTACTCGAACATCCAGGATTCGTCTCGGTTACGACAGAGTTAAGAATGTTCATTTTGAATCAAATCCAAAATTCTTGACAGCGCAAAACTCGGTTCTTTCTGCTCTTCCCTCAACACTTTCGGCACAAGCTTTGCGCAGATCCTGCGCATTTGCAGATCCTCGGTCACTATCCCATGTACCGAAAGTGTGAACATGTTTAGGGTGTCAGCGATTTGCTGGATGCTCAATCGACGGTCGGAACGCAAAACTTCACTCACACGATTCACGTTTTCGTCGGTTCTGGCAGTTGTTGGGTCCAGCCCACTCCTGCCCTCCTTGAACTCCTTGTGCCATCTGCCGGACTGTGACCTTGACATGCAGTCGTTCTTGAAGGCCTCTTGAAGCATCTGGAATGTTTCGGTTGCATTCTTTTCAAGCAGCACCCAAAACTTGATTGCGTATCTCTGTTCAAGCGAACGCTCCATCGAAAAGTCTTTCTACTTCTTCCTTCTCTTGTTAGCAGAAAAAGGGGAACCCCTCTCAAATCTCCAACTACCATCCCATTTCTTTAACCTCCGTTCTTTCTAAAGTTTTCGAGTCTATCCGTAACAGGAAGATTTGGAAACATCTTAACTCTTCAAATCTTATCTTCTCTGATCGCCAGTATAGCTTCCGAAAAAAATGCTATGCTAGTGTTTTCCTTTCCCATCTCTCTGACTCTTGGTCCTCCGCTATTCATCATTGCGGTGAATCTTTTGCTGTCTCTCTGAACATATCGAAAGCTTTCGATAGCGTTTGGCACAAAGTTTCGATTTCAAAGCTTCTTTTTTTCGGAATCTATGCTTCCGTCTGTGTTCTTTTCTCTGATTTCTTTTCTGGTCGTTATATTAAATCTATTAATAGTGGTGTTCTTCAGGGATCTGTCCTATTTCCAATACTTTTCCAACTTTTCATTAATGACCTTCTCTCTATTAATTCGTCATCTATCCCCAAATAGGTCGATGATTCCGCCCTTTATTATTTCTTTCAATTTGAAAAACACTTCTCCAATAGCAGTTAACTGACGCAAGTAGGGCTGCCTTTATTCACTAATCTGTGATATTTCTCGTATTTCAAATTGGAGCAGAGAAACCTTGGTTGTGTTCAATGACTCAGAATCTCAGTTCCTCCATCGATTTATTCGACACAACACCCCGTACAACCCTCCACACAACTATGATATCTTCTTTGAAGACACACAACTGCAACCTTCGTGTGGCCTTAATTTTATCTGTGTTTCTTTTTCTTGTGATCTTTCATGGAAAGATTACATTAACTCTCTATCTTAACAAGCTTCTAAGAGGTTGAGTGTTCTGAGAAGACTTCGTAAATTCTTCTAGCCACTCCAGTTGCTTGATTTTTATAAAGATATTGCTCTACGCTGAATGAAGTACGTCTCACACATCTACGGTAGCTCCACTCACATAACTCCCCTTCAAAAGGTAAAGTCTAGGGCTTTTCGTCTTATCAACTCTTCTACTGTCACTAATTAATTCTCTTCAATCTCTTTCTGCAGTTGAATTGTTGCGTCACTGTCCATACTATCTATATTACAATGGATAATGCTCTTCTGAACTCTTCCGTTGCTTACCTCCTCGACTTAAAAGGACTCGTGCGGCACGCCTTTCTACACAGTCTCATCCTTTCTCTTTTCAACTCTCTGACCCCATAATTAACTGCTATGATCAACATTACGTGTATTCTACTGTTAAAATCTCTAACATACTTCCTTTATACGTTTCTCCAACTTTCTTTGACTTGCACACCTTTAAAATCCTTGTATCGGATATATCAGCCAAATTTGACCGGATTTAGGTATTTCCAAAAATCTGGTGGAAATTAGTTGGCCTCTGACCTTTGCTCACCAGAGGTGATATATATATATATATATATATATATATATATATATATATATATATATATATATATATATATATATATATATATATATATATATATATATATATATATATATATATCATACCGTGGAATATGTTCCCTTTGCATCGAAATCAGGTTTGCGGTTATTCCTAAAGTCGTATCCTCCGTAGGTCAAACAAGACTCTGTAATTAAGTATTTTAAATATATTTAACAACTTTTATATTATCCGAAGTTTGCTCTATTTGATTATAAGTATCAGTTCATACAATTATTGATTTTGGTCAGAGACATTATGGAAGACGAACTTTTTTTTAATTAGCCTATAACCAATTAAGTGTTTTTGTTTACATTTGTGTTCAAGTCTGTTTTATAGTGTTAGTAGAAGTGTAGTAGTCTTTTACTATTATATATTTACCGTTTAAAGAACAGAATCTTTACTACTCTCATCAGTGTTCCTATACAGGCCTTCCCTGTTAAAACCTTGACGAAGGAGATATGCGACAAGAAATAAAAGAATTATATTGACATGTCATCCGAATTGTCTAATGAGAAAATCAGCAAATAGAAATTTCAACTGTGCTTACCATGACACACTCCACCAGACAATCATTTTATGTTAAAGAAAGGTTGACAGGTTTCTCAGTACTTCTGAGCTCCAGGATTCTCAATTCATTACTACTTCTCAACAAAGTTTGCTAAATGATCACACAAGTCCTATAACTTCCTCCGTCTCATTACCAATGCTCAGTGTTATTCGTGTCGTAGAAAAATGACACCCTATACCGGGTTATGTTTGGGCCTTTATATATATTTTCTCTCAGTACAAAAATAAAAAATAGATCTTTATCAAAACTGTCACCATATAGTGTCAACACTTCAATTCGCCTACTTTACGATAGTCATCCAAAGTCAGGAAAATATGTTAGATCTTTAATACATCAAAAAAAAAAAAAAAAAAAAAAAAAAATGGTAAGAATTGAAGCAGATTTATGGAAACATATTTTTCAAAAAGATCAGAAAGCCCTTCCGAAACTTAGAGAACCTCTTTTTCATCAAAAATTGCAAATGTTTCAGAAACTCGATTATCGCAAGGCCTATTATAATCTTTCTTTGACCGAGTGGACTAAGATGCTACGAAAATCACACCTTTGGGTTATTTTCATTTCAAGCTTTAGTTAAACTCCACTAAGATAGTGCTGCGAACTTTTGCATATGTATATTTCCTCTTTGGTATATGAAATATATTTTGCTATACTGATAATTTATTAATTGTAACAAAAGGGAGAAAGAAACATGCCGGATTTTTAGAAAAGACTGGAGAGAAATGGCCTACTTTAATATATTTTTGGAATGAGATAAATATAAATCAGAGTAAAAGAAGATCTTTAGAGAAAATCTTTAATTAAAACCGAAATTTAATGGAACTTTTTAAATAGATTTTTTTTTTTTGGCTAAACTGAAATATCTGTATTGACCTTTCTTTTAATTTAATTATTTCTGTATTTCAAAGCTTTAGCAAAGATAATCCTACTAAGATAGTGATGTCAAAATTTCTTAACTTTTGCTTTAATATCATTTCCTAACTTTGTAATGATTATATTTTTATAATATATTATAATATATATAATTATATATATATATATATATATATATATATATATATATATATATATATATATATATATATATATTATATATATATATATATATATATATATATATATATATATATATATAATATATATATATATATATATATATATATATATATATATATATATATATATATATATATATATATATATATATATATATATATATATATATATATATATATATATATATATATATATATATTATATATAATATATATATATATATATATATATATAATATTATATATATTTATATATAATAAAATATAAATATAAATAAATAAATAAATATTATTAAATATTATAATTATTTTTTTATAATATATATATATATATATATATATATATATATATATATATATATATATATATATATATATATATATATATATATATATATATATATATTATATATATATATATTTCATAATAAAAAAAGGTTTTCTCTCTTCATTATTTAGGAAAATGGCACCTGCAGTAGCTACATCGCTTGCATCGGTGTACATTATTAGAGGAGTATCTCCTTCAGGGTACCCTAGCTCAACTGCATCTTGCAACGCTGACTTCGCTCCTTCAAATGCTAACTATGAATCGCCCTTCCACTTTATTTTCTTGAACTGAAAGGTTTTCCTCTCAATTCACGCGTCAGTGGTTCTAGAGTATGAGCCTAATTCAGAATGCAAGAACTGAAAAAGTTAAGCAACCCTAGAAATAATCTGAGTTGCTTAATCGTCTTAGGTTTTGAAATTCTCTTAAAGTTTAAAGTTTGGTATAGGGGAATCGAACCTGGACCCTATAGCACATAAGCAGAGAGTTTTACCTCTACGTCACTGGTGGTTCAAAAGAGAAATCCAAAGTGGAGGCTTATGAATAATAATTCACAAGAACAACCTCCAAGGACTTCTCCCGATCGAGCTTGAGCGTGAGGCAACATGACCCGGGCTCAGCGCTACCTTTCCTCTCTTAAACTAAACAGATAAGGTAATTATTAAAGTCTGCTAACACTCTCGAAGACAATGTTTATTAAGCATTGAAGCTTAAAGTTTGCTATAGGGAAATCGAACTCGGGCCCTGCAGCACAAAAGAATAGAGTTTTTCCTCTACACTACTGGCGGTTCAAAAGAGAAATCCAAAGTGGAGGCTTATTTATAATAATTCAGTAGAGTAGAGGTGAAACTCTATGCTTTTCTGCTAAGGGCTTGGATTCGATTCCCTTATAGCAACCTTTAAATTTCAATGGTTAATAAATATTTAGTCTGCGAGAGTGCTAGCAGACTTTAATTATTACCTTATCTGCTTAGTTAGCAAGAGGAAAGCGGGTGCCGATCCTGGGTTGCTTCACGCTCAAGCGCGGTCGGGAGGAGTCCTTGGAGGTTGTTCTTGTGAATTATTATTCATAAGACCCCTCTTTGGGTATCTATTTTGAACCGCCAGTAGCGTAAAGGTAAAATTCTATGCTTTTATGCTATAAGGCTCGGGTTCGATTCCCTTATAGTAAACTTTAAGCTTCGATGTATATATATATATATATATATATATATATATATATATATATATATATATATATATATATATATATATATATATATATATATATATATATATATATATATATATATATATATATATATATATATATATATATATATATATATATATATATATATATATATATATATCTGACGGAACAGATGATTATGCAGGATATAGTAACTGCGGCGTGGTGCGCACCAGAGTCCACAGCGCACCAAAATGCCCGCACGACGAACCGCACCGTATAGCACCCGGTTCGTCAGCCAACCCTAAATTGAAGCGTTGAATAATTGTTCTAATGTGGTGGAAATGATGCATGTACGAGCATTTCTTATTTTTTTAGGTCGGCAATTATATTTTGTATCTAATGAATTTTCAAATGAAAATTGTGAGTTGCACTGAGGTAAAAATGTTTCAAAATTTGTTGAACTTACTGGTCTGTTTGCTAAAAAAGTCCTTTCCAATATTTATAAAATACCTATTAAATGTAATGTGCAATTTTCTTTTGGTCTGTTGAAGTTTATTGCTAGTTTGATTATAACGTGTGTGTGTGTGCTCGGTTTTTTTAATTGATTAGATTGTTTATGAGGCTTCATGTTGCTTTTGAGTTGTTGTTGCTCGCTGAGTTTTTTAGTGCAATATTTTCTTTTCGCGTTTACTAATAGTGCTTTTAATTGGTTACTATAATTTTTATATAATTGAAGAGGAATGATTCCTCGTTTGTAATTACGGTAGAGTTTCTGTTTTTGATTTATTGATTTTAATAATCTTAATGTTAACCATGGACTTAACAATAATAAAGTAGTTAATAAATAAATAATAATATTACTACTACTACTACTACTACTACTACTACTACTACTACTACTAATAATAATAATAATAATAATAATAATAATAATAATAATATTAATAAATTTTATAACACCATACCTTTTGATAGTAAATTGCATTCTTTGTCTTCATCATGAAAATCATTTTTGACATCTTCCTGAAGGAATCTTTCCCCGTAAGAAAAATCTTCATGAGAATAATAATTTCTGTAATGTGAGTAGTAATCTTCAGAACCTGTGTAATAACCATAAAAGGTGTCAAACCCTCGTTCTGTAGGTGTGTAACTCCAGTTGCAGAATCCCAAGTGCCATCTAAGAGAAGATAAAAAAAAAAAAAAAGAAATATTTTTCCCTCTAAATATTTAATTTGCATGACAGTTACGATTTAGGAAACAGATATTCAGTGTAATAAATGTGTAATAGTTTCAATTTTAAAACAAATATAAAAGTTATCGCATTTAATTAAAAAATGGAGTTTCAAAATACTGAAAAAATAATTTTTAAATAATAAATAATTTCACTTTTATTGAATAACACTTTTGCCCTTTTAAGAGATTTCAGAGGCTTTAAATTTTTTTCTTGAAGATTTTTATGATAAAATTCAATTCGTCATTTTGATATTCGTTTCCTCAGCTGTAGAAGTTTATCACATTTTGTAGAACTAATGAGAGTAACAATGGTATATTTATATGTTAAAAATAAGAACAGAATATTGAAGTAGGAATTTGATCTCTGAAAAAAAAATTGAACTGATCATCAGAATTTTTTATTTCATTAATGCTAAGAATAATAAGTGATATTTTTGTATATGCAAAGAAATAATCACTTTCTCAGTCTTTCTTGCTTTGTGAGAGATTCGAATTAAAATTGTCTCTGAAGAAAATATCTATTTAATTGTTCCTCATTAATGCTACACTATTTCGTTCAATAAAATGACAAGTTATTATGATTGAAAATTAAGTTCAATTGTTTTGTTCGATTTTAAGTTTTACAAAGAAAAGAAAACAAATTACTTGAATTTAATTAGAATGAGATAAATTTTAATTGAAGTTTTCACCAAAATATTAATATTTTAAATTTTAGCATGCCTACCTAATTAGCCATAGAAACTATTAAAAAACACTAAAAAAAACGAGATAATATATATATATATATATATATATATATATATATATATATATATATATATATATATATATATATATATATATATATATATATATATATATATATATATAAAACACTATAACCGTGTAAAATTTTAGACAGAAAAAAACCCACAGGAAATAAAAACGAAACTCAATTAAAATTAAAATCCCTTCGAAAGTCTTGCTCCAAATTTTAATTGTTTCGTTTTTATTTCCTGTGGGTTTTTTTCTTCTCTGTCTGTCTGTCTGTCTGTCTGTCTGTCTGTCTGTCTGTCTGTCTGTCTCTCTCTCTCTCTCTCTCTCTCTCTCTCTCTCTCTCTCTCTCTCTCTCTCTCTCTCTCTCTATCTATATATATATATATATATATATATATATATATATATATATATATATATATATATATATATATATATATATATATATATATATTTATATGAGCCAATTTTTCACCAGTTTGTAGTGACCTGGTGTTATGCAGGGAATGTCACCAATGTACGATGAAGGTACGCTGCGTGTGGAGACCAACCAACCTTGTACGTGGTCCTTGGATACTGGATTTACAGGAACCGGTGTTCTTATCTCTTAGGTGGAAGAGGGATCTTCAGGAAGCTGAGTATTCTTGTGTCCAATCGCTGACCTATGTGCCCCTCTGGTAGTCTGTGTGGTAGCCACCACTTCCCTTCAGATCTTCGCAACAACTACTTTAGTTGGAAAGGCCACTTCTTGGAAAAACCACAGTCGAGGGCAAATACTACTGCGAAACTGTGGTATCTTTCGAAGGACAGAAGCGTTCGGCGCTTCTTCTTGGAACCTGTTATTTTGATAAGTAGCCGAGGAAAAAGATATGGTTGGCAAGCTACTTTTTTCACAATTCCTTGCAGGTGAAGGTTGCTCTTCTTTGGAAACTTCTATTTCAGAACTGTTGCTTCTGGCTTCTTCAAGCTAAAGTGAATCGCCAGATCTTTCTATCTAGAATACCTTCTAAAATTTATTCCAATGTTTGGAAAGGATCTAAAACAAGAGAACGATTTTCCACTTTTTATTATTCTTGTCAAAAATACACAAAATACTCATCAAAAATTTCTTTCATTAGCTGGTATTTAATTAACATAGAAAATAATCATTGCAAACAAATGATAATTATTATTATTCATATAAATAATTTATATAAATAATTATTATTATTCATTTCAATAAAATATATAAAAAAGCAATTTTATGAAGGCCGTCACCTCAAAATCATCTCTTTCATGAGTACAAAATGACCGTTTTTTGAAGTCGCCTGAGCTAATCAATAACAGATGAATGAATGAAATGACCTGTGAATATCATCATTAAAGATTGAAGAAATTATCGATTATCAAAGGTCTGCCAAAAAATATTTTTATAAATTTGCATAGTTCTTTTTTTTTTTAACTTTATATTTTTTTTTGTCTGAATCTGAAAATGACTTCCATTTTTTCTCATCATTTATAATTTTCTTGACACAGAAAAAAGGGTTGTAATGAATCAACACTGCTAAATCAAAAAATGCATAATTTTATTACAAAATTAAACATGCTTAAATTTTTTTATTCATGAAACACAGTTGTTTATAAAGGTTAAGTGCTTTATTCTGTTGGCATGTAGAACCTTTGTTTCTCTTTTATACTTCTGATGCACTTTCGTTTTCCAGTATTCGCAGTTTCCCTTTTAGGCATTCAACAGTAATCACCCATCATATCCATATCCCATCTTTCCTGGTAGGGTCTCTCCATTTCCATAACATCCTGGTGGGCAACAAAAATCTTTCCACTTGGAACTGATCCATTTAGCAAATTGTTTCATTAGTCAATTTGATATGAAGAGGTGTTAAGAGGACGTTTTCACGACGAACCAGGCTTTTCTTGGTGATATTCTTTTCACCAGGAGTAAGGGTGTATCGAAGTGGTCAATTTGTTCTTTCCCAATGAAGGTCTCTGGTCTCTCGACTATCCCACAAGCACAGAAAGCAGGAATATTTGATTGCCTGACTGTTGGCCCAACAACATGGATAGAATTTCAAAATCTCCACACACCATCCAACGATGAACTTCATATTTGATTTCTCAAGAATTAGAGTCAAATCCTTATAATTTTCTTCCAGATGCACAGAGTATCCAACTGGAAATGATGCAAATTTATTTCTATTATGTAGCAAGACTGCTTTTAGGCTTGTTTTGGACGAATTCTATAAATAAGCGCCATTGGGATGATTCATATTCTATTTCAAATTGCCTTACGAGGCCAGAGATGTCACTACAGAACACAAGATTCCTTTCTTTACAGTAAAACGATGTGAATTCTCTCTCAATATGTCTGTATCACGAAAAAGACGTTATAGGTAACAGAAGGTTTTTATTCTTGAGTCTTGAACTCAAAAATTCAGCAGCATCTTTTGAAAGTTCCAAATCTCTAACAAGATCGCTTGACTCGTTATGGGATAAAAGCTGAGGTCCATAATGCACAGAAAATTCAGACCCAGAATCTTCCTGTGCTTTCACTGCATTTTATTCTTCTCCTCCTGACTCCAATCTGATATCATCCAAATTAGACTGTGGAAGTGGCACCGGCATTTTACTTTTACTACTACGTTAGTTTGGGTCAGTTATTTCTTTTTTTTTTATTGAAACCTTTAACGTCGACTGAGCAAAAGTAGCAGTCGTTACTGTGGTTCTGTAGTTCAAGCCACATCACAAGGATGGCAAAACGAAAACTATGTTTTTTACCTTTGTACAACTTGCGAAGTTCTTCGCATTTTAAGCACACCTTATGAGGGGGTCCAAATCTTGTCTTGATCCCCAAGTTTTACTTTGAAGTACGCGAAATATATTCGCCACATATAAAGCAAAAGCTATCCGGAGAAATAGCAAACTTCTTGGAGACATATCGTAAGAGTATAAACTTTTAACACTGAGAGAATTGTACTGGCACGTTTGAATGCTGAACTAGTTAATGATGCATTAGATAAATAGAAACGCAAATTCTTCCAATATGAATATATAGGCATTCTGCGCAAATGCTTTAGTCATTATATATATATATATACATATATATATATATATATATATATATATATATATATATATATATATATATATATATATATATATATATATATATACATGCGTACCACCGAGCATAGGGGAGTATCACCGCGTACTGGTAAAAATATAACTAATCCCTCCCATTCTAGTATCACACCTTA
The DNA here is from genome assembly GCA_009176605.1 of Armadillidium nasatum. NCBI lineage: Eukaryota > Metazoa > Arthropoda > Malacostraca > Isopoda > Armadillidiidae > Armadillidium > Armadillidium nasatum. The sequence continues at coordinate 41,626 of SEYY01000388.1, forward strand.
AAACATCAACACCAATTAAATCCATCCAATTTCAAAATAATAGCACAAACCAACCACCCATTAGATTTACATTTTAGAATCATTTTATATAATCACCCTCAAACCAATCTTTAAATACAGACAGCAGCGCAATAACAACTTTAGTGATGTAGTTTAATAATAGTTAAGTTTTTTAGGTGAGATACATTGTTTTGCATTTTAATTAGTTTATTTCCATTTTTTAGCAGTATAAAAATAAAATGTTATATATATATATATATATATATATATATATATATATATATATATATATATATATATATATATATATATATATATATATATATATATATATATATATATATATATATATATATATATATATATATATATATATATATATATATATATATATATTCAGAGTGTGTTCCGTGTAAAGTTCAATTCCTGGTTTGTACGGTCGGGAAAACGCAAATTTTCATAAATCCATTAGATTGAAAACGTATTGTCAAGATACTGTTTGGCTTCTAAACCGTATAAAAAACCAAAGTGCTGTGGAGCACAATCTTTCATAAACCAGAATATACATCGAATGGTTAGTGGATTGCTGTCAAGGAGGTTCACCAGTCCAAAAACGCCTAATATGTCTGACAAATATTTCGGTCATCGATATTGACTCATACATTATAAGAAATACTTTGCTGATGTTAAGATTCTATTTTAGCATGAATATTGGCGTCGACACATCGGTGTTCATATTGGGTATTCCTATCGAATCTTTTGAAAATTATGCTTAATCTATAAAAAGGAAAAGGAATGAAACCGGATAGTTGAATTGTCAGAGATACAGTAACAGTGATAGATAATCTTTAACTTTTAAGGTGTGATCTCGTTGTACATGAAACAAGTGGAGTTGTTGTTCGTGGAGAGTTGTCCATACTGAATTCTCATTTATTTTATTCCTTTTTATCAACCACAATATTTTTCTGTTCACTTTTAGAAACTTTTGACCACTTTTCACCTACTTTCCAAAAATGTTCATATTTAATCTTTTATTTCTCCATATCTCTCTGTTCTTAAAAGCTTTTTGTTTTCCCTAATTTCTACCTACTTTAAACAACTATCAATTAATTTATCTCTACTTTTGCAATATAATTATCAAAATCTAACTTTCCTTTTAAATAAAATAAATTTCATGTTCTCAAAATGGTAAATTCTTTGTTAATCACGAAGCTTAAGATATATTGTACATTGACGTTACAACATACCTACTAACATTACGATTCGTTCCATGTCCCTTTTGTCGTTTCTAATAATAATTGTAGGATAATGTGTTCTTGCACAGAAATATCATTACTTTGCCACAAGTAGCTTTTCTGACATAATTTCTTATTCTTTCTTGAAAGAAGAATTACTCTGGTAACTCAAATGCTATTTTCTTTGGTTGACCATTTTCTAAATATATACAAGCAGAAACAAACCTCTAGGTGGAGGATGCTAGTACAATCATGTTACTTATATTTATGTTTAAAAGATATCTGAATTTATATTGTTTAAAAATTAACAGAATGTGCACGAACATAATGATAACTCACGATTTTGCTATGCTGTGTTTTATAAAACATAAATAGTGGTCTTTGTTTCTTGCTTCATAAAAAGTTAATATGAAATCTGTATTTCTAAATAATCAAATTAAATTACCATCGCTACCTCTATCCCATGATGCTAACATGAAAATATGAAATCAATATTGGAAAAGGTCAACTTTACAAATATGAAGAGAATATCTATGATTATTTGAATATCATTGAAATCTTATTCAACTTACAAATTTGAAAAACAAAGCACTATGAATTAGGAATCAATGGTCGAAACATGAATCATTCGTTCCTTGACAAAAAAATTTGTTAAATATTTCATTAATTAATTCTGAAAAAGTTTACTTACCTCCACTTCATATCAAATTAAAGGATATAATTAATTTTTTTTGTCAAATGCAATGAATAAAAATAGCCCTGGATTCATATATTTGAAAAATAAATTTCTCAAAAATTAGTGATTCAAAATTTGAAGGATATTTATGGGTCTGCAAATAACACTGCAAATAAATGATGTTAAGTTTGACAAACATTTAAGTTAAGTTGAAAAGTGATTAGACAGTCATTCAGAAATATTGTTCAGGAAATTTTGATTGTTTGGACCACCAAACAAGATGCTAGGTAGGTGAAATATACTAGAAAAACATCAACTCATTCTTTCTAGGTAGAGACCTGCACAGGTACAGATAAACTCGTAAGGCGTGTCCCTCCCTATCCACGGGCGAGAATGGGACTTAAAAATAACTCTTAAAATATTAACGGGCTGGTATGGGCGGGACAGACCATGCTAAAGGGTGGGTATGGGCGGGAATGGGCGGGGTGGACGATATTAAAAAATACTGACGTGTACGTGTGAACCTAAGGCTAACCTTTGCTTTTCAAGGTTTTATCACGATAATAATATATATATATAAATATATATATATATATATATATATATATATATATATATTATATATATATATAATATATATATATATATATATATATTATATATATTATATATTTATATATATATATATTATATATATATTATATATATATATATATATATATATATATATTTTTTTTTTTTTTTTTTGTTTTATTGTAAAGACTAGCAGGGAGCCTCCGCGCTTTAATATTGATGGGTCCTCCTTTCACCTTAATTTCATATGGAAAGTTACTTTTAAGCTCTTGCTGTACCCTTTTAGGTAGAGGACTTTCTACTGTTGCGCGTACGTCTTTCCCGCTCGTGACGTCACCTTCTTCATTCATCTTTTTACTTGCATTCACACTGTTGCCAAATTTCGCCCATTCATTCATTTGTTCAATTTTTAATTTCGAATTTATTTTTAAATAAGGGTTTTCAAATAAATGTTTAAAAGTATTAATAAGCTGGACAAGAGAGATAATAGGGCTAGTTGGCAAACTACAAGATAGTTTGAGAGTATAGTCAGGAAGCTTACAATCTAAAAATCCATTATTACTACGAGAGTTACCAATTAGTCTAATACTAAAATTTGTTTCAGCGTCGATTAATATTCTTTCCTTAAAGTTTAATATAAAATTGTTATTACATAAAAAATCTAAACCTAAAATTGCCGTTGGCACATTTGCTTTTAACACTTCCACCTTATAAAGGCGCTTTAGGCCAATATCAATGCTCATCGTCTCACAGCCATACAACCTCCACCGGCGTCTCGTTTGCAGCAATTGCAGCACTTGCAGGGATCACGGATGCAATTGCACCACAGTCAATTACGAATTGCCTACCTGTTACTTTATCTTCTACCTTATAAAGAGGATACCTTGCTTTATTCCTCAACCCTTCCGCGGCATTTCTTTTCCTTTTCAATGCCTGCTTCTACTCCCAAAATGGGCGTGGCTTCTGCCCTTTCTATTATATCTGGCTTTGTTCTATGCACGTTACTTATAAAATTTTTATTATTATTTACCTGTAATTCCTTTAGCATTCCTAGATTAAAATAAACACATTCGTTGTATTCACCATTATTATCTTCCTCATTATTATTATTTTTATTACCATCATTATTACTGTTATTAATAATTCTATCATTAAAATCATTACCATTATCATCATTAATATTATTATTATTATCATTATTATTATTATTATTATTATTATTATTATTATTATTATTATTATTATTATTATTATTATTATTATTATTATTATTATTATTATTATTATTATTATTATTATTATTATTATTATTATTATTATTATTATTATTATTATTATTATTATTATTATTATTATTATTATTACATTATCACTATTATTTTTTATTATTATCACTATTATTAACATTCTCACTATCATTATTTTTATTATTACAACTATTATTATCATTATCTTCATTATTATTATTATTATTATTATTATTATTATTATTATTATTGAAGGATTCATAATCGACCAATTTAATTCTGTTCTCGTTTATGTTCAAATCCTCTACGTAATGTCTAATGAAAGTCTCGTTTACAATTTTTACACTCACGACACCCGCAAACCTTACCATCTGCTTCTCTTTACGTTTAAGTCTATCGGGTGTCGTCTTCACTCGTTTCCCACATTGTCAGATCTCGCGGCGTAGTTAGTCGTTCTCATTGGTTTATTTTCCTTCTTTAAAAGAGGTGCCATGGCACATTGTCCGAATTCACATTTATAACTTTTATGGCCGAACTGTTGGTGGTGCACACAAAGATCTCGGTCTCTTTGGTAGCCTGTATGATTTCTTCCAGCGTTGGTATTCCTTCTTACGCTTGCGCTTCTGCCACGTCTTGTAGATTCCCCGTGGTATCTCGGGTTTTCCCTTTCATAGCGATCGCTATATAATTTTTCTGCTATGTAATTCACGTTACTAGAAAGATCCTTAATTTGTTTTAAAATCTCAGAACGACTCTTTATTAATTCTCTTAAACAGTCATTGTCTTTCTCTTCTTCTCGTTGATTAGATTTGGCAGTCACGCTCATCGTGCCTCCTCTCAAGGAGAAGGCTTGCCCCCATCCTTTGTTCCCGTGGGGGAATGGGTTTTGAGTCCCTTCGAGAGTTGAAAACATTCTATACATGTTGTCGGCGATTCTCACAATTTCTTCGATTGAGGCACTCTCTACCATAGTTTGCAACGAAATTTGAATGGGGATTGGCATTTCTGTTAAGAATAGTTCTCTCAGGAATTTTGCGTCGTTGTTCACAAGCAATGAATAGTTAGAGTTTCCTAATGCATTTTTAACTCTCTCCAAATATTCGGAGGGTCTTTCGTCTTGTTTTAGCCCATGTTTGAAAACTGACCTTACACTCTCTCGGAGACAAGGAGCATATGTAGCTTCTATGTCCTGTAGCAATTCCCTCTAACAGTTGCTGCTCAAGGGGAATGTTAGTTTAGCAATTAGAGTCATGGGTAATATTGTAGATAATAATTTAACTTTCTCTTTAGGGTCGTTCACGGAATATAATTTAAATATATTGTTTATTGTATTTATCCAGTTGATGGCATCTGATTCATCAAATCGCGGTAAGTCGCTCGCATATAACGGTCGTTGCTGGGTGGTCTGCCTTCGTGGGGGTGTAATGGGGGAGTTGGGGGATTCTCTTCTGTTTCTGTGTCTTGACGTTGTAGCTTGGGGGGGGGGAGAATTCTCCTCCCTCTCTCTAAAAGAATCATTGTCGGTTGGCGTTGGAGAGGAAAGTTCCTCTCTGTTGGTTGCGTCTGAGTTCTTGGGTAGATTTTTCTTCTCCTTTCCCCTAGTGGACCTTGCTTTTGGTTTTTTTTTTCTAATGCGTCGCATTTTGTAACTGCCTTCTCTTGACCTTCCCTGATATTCCAATTCTCTCTATTTCCTGAAGTGTCCTCTTTGTTTAATCTCCACTTTCTTTTTGCTTTTCTGTGGCTTAAAAATCACTGTCAATTTAATTGCAATGTTGAAATATAGCAACACGTCACTTAATTGGGGTCACCAAATTTGCAATGCCTTGCAATTGCACGGTATATTAAGAAGTATAGGGTTAAAGATAGCTTTGTTCACTTATTATGTTTATTTCTTAAGCCTAATAGTACAGCACTATCAAATTTTCATCACCTTATTCAATATTCTATTTACTCTACGACAGGACTTAGGCAAGGTTAATAATCATAAACTGTACAGCTTATAGAGTTTTCACTACCTAAGTATTGAATTTAAAGCACTGCAAACCCATTTCATTCCCTTTATATTAAGCCTTAATTGCTTTCTCTTAGAGCGATGCTCTCAGTACATTTCTAGGCACGTTGATCTGGCCTCACTGCTTGACTCTCTCTTCTGCCTTCCTCCTTTCGCCCTCACTCTTTTCGAACTGGCCAATCACGTTCGGTTTTAATACCACCTGATATAAGTTTTAGGAGTCGTGTTTCATTTCAATATACATATATATATATATATATATATATATATATATATATATATATATATATATATATATATATATATATATATATATATATATATATATATATATATATATATATCATCTTTGTCCCCATCCTTCCTGTTTAGTAAGGTTTGTCATGTGCTACCCCTCGCGAATCTTCTCCACATCTCTCTGTTAGGAATTGATCGATTCTCCTCTACTTCTTTCATTGTCGCTCCTCTTCTCCGCGCAGCCTCTGCAATCGTATCCATTCACATCTACCTTGGTCTGCCCGCCGGTCTCCCTTCCTGTCTCCAATTCAAAATCTTCCTTAGCCTCTTCGTCTCCTCCATTTTTCTTACGTGCCCAAACCATCTCAACCGATTTCTCTCTACACACTCCAACACTGGTTTCAATTCCAATTCAGCTCTCACCCTTTCGCTTCTCACTCTGACTCTCAGTAATATACCTCTAATAATTCTGAGCACCCTCATTTCTGCTACCTCCAACCTACTCTTCTGCGCCGTGTTCATAGCCCAACATTCCGATTCATACAATAAATCCAAGAAGCCTTTGCGTTAGAGGAGCGTCGACGGAGGCTGGGTGTTCTTCAAGTCTCTCTTGGTACTCGGATCATCTGCAATCACCTAATCACCTAGTAGCATAGGTAGAACACAGAGTGTTGAACTACCGACTCTCACGCAGTCCCTCTGTTTTGCCCACTATAGTCACCATTTCGTTTAACCTAGGACAAGGAGAGTGTCAAGCTACCGACTCTCGCATAGTTCTTTACTTGAGCCAGAGGGTTTATCTCAGGGCAATAGCAAGAAGGAGACAACGAGGTTGTTGAGCTGCCAAGTCCACTCGACTAATTTAGCCGAGGAAGTTATCTCTTGTTGGATGTCAAACTGCCCAGTATTTTCAGCTGTAGAAGCTGAGGGAACTTTTGCTTCGGCCAGGAGCACTGCTGCTTCTCCTCTTCAATAGGAGAGCCCACAACTTCTGCTTCGGCCAGGGGACCGGTTACTTCTCCTCTTCAGTAGGAGAATCTAGTCTTCAGGAGATCAGCTGCAAGCCCAGGGGAGTTTTCTCGGCGGAGTTTTCTTTGGCAGCGGCAGACCCATGGGAGTCTTCTCGGCGGCTTGACTTTAATTTCTTAACTATTTCTGAAGATTATTAAAAACATTCTAAAAGATCCTTAATTTTATCCCTTCAGTAAAGAGAAGGGATTGAATAACTTTCAGAACATTTTTTACTTTTTATTTACCAAGCTAATTAGTTCAAATTAACATATATTTACAACTTGATCTTTAAAATATTTTTAAAAATTAACATTGAAAAAATATATAGAAAATGAGTATATATTAATAATAATAATAATAATAATAATAATAATAATATAATATTATAATAATAATAAATAATAATAATAATAATAATAATAATAATAATAATAAAAATTTAAAATGTGATTAAACTTCTAACATCGAAAGTTTCGCAAACATCTTTTCATTTAACAAAACATTAGAAAAGAATATAAAATATTATAAAATTTTAGTTTTAGATTGTTTTTAGTCATTTTTTAAAATAGTATATATAATAATATATATATATATATATATATATATATATATATATATATAATATATATATATATATATATATATATATATATATATATATATATATATATATATATATATATATATATATATATATATATATATATTAGGGATGGAGCGATACCAAATTTTTTACCGATACCGATACCGATACCCAAGTACTTTCAATTTCGCCGATACCGATACCGATACCGATACCTAAAAATTAGCCGATACCGATAATTATTTTTAACTGTTAATAATATATATATATATATATATATAATATATATATATATATATATATATATATATATATATATATATATATATATATATATATATATATATATATATATATATATATATATATATATATTATATATATAATATATATATATTATATAATATATATATGCCGTCTACCGTGGCTCGAACGGTAGGGTGAATTGACTCACGTGCTTGAGGCGCCGGTTTCGATTCCTCTTGGAATCCTAGGTAATATACTACCTAGAAAAAGTTCCTCTCCTCGAATAGGCAATGCCCTTGAGATGTGAACTTTTTTTAAAAAAAAAAAAAAAAAAAAAAAAAAAAAAAATATATATATATATATAAATATAATATAATATATATATATATATATATATATATATATATATATATATATATATATATATATATATATATATTATATATATATATATATATATATATATATATATATATATATATTGATGAAAAATGAGAATAAAGTAGGAGATAGAACAAAAACCATGAGGAATTTCCAATATATATATATATATATATATATATATATATATATATATATATATATATATATATATATATATATATTATATATATATATATATATCTCTTCTGGTGCAAAGGCCAGAGGCCTACCAATGTTCCACCAGAGTTGGGGAACTGTCGGAAATCATGGTCGCTAAATGGCCGACATGACCCGATACACGGCGTTTATAAGTGTTCAAGTCAAAGGAAGTTGGGAAAACAGATAAAGGAAGTGTGTTCCAGACTTTACCAGTAGAGTACATGTAAGATTGAGCATAGCGGTTAAGTCTGGGGTCAGAGAGTTGGACAGAGAAAGGATGAGACTGTGTAGAAAGACGTGTCGCACGAGCCCTTCTCAATGGAGGAGGTATGCGACGAGAGAGTTCAGAAGAGCAGTGTCCATTGTAATAGCGATAGTATAGAGAGAGTGACGCAACAATTCGACGGGCAGAAAGAGATTGGAGAGAGTTAGTAAGAGCAGGAGAGTTGATAAGACGAAAAGCCCTAGACTCCACCTTTTCGAGAAGAGCTGTATGTGTGGAACCACTCCAGATGTGTGAGGCGTACTCCATAAAGGGTCGAACAACACCCTTATAAAGAGCAAGCAACTAGGTTTGAAAGAAAATGATGTGATCTTTCCAAGAAAGATCACGAGAAAAAGAAACACCTAGAGAATATTGAGGACAGATGAAGGTTTGAGTTGAGTGTTTTCGAAGAAGATGTCATAGTTGTGTGGAAGATTGTGTTGAGTAGAAAGATGGAGGAATTGAGTTTTTGAGGCATTGAAAACGACCATGTTTTCTATTCTCCAATTTGAAATACGAGAAAGATCAGAGGTTAGTTGCTCCAATGCCTACCCTTCCTTCGAGTCTATTAACTGCTGTTGGGAGGGGCGTCTTTCAAATTGAAAAGAGTAATGAAGGGTGGAGTCATCAGCATAGGAGTGGATAGGAGATGAAGTAATAGAGAAAAGGTCATTAATGAAAATTAGAAAAGAGTTGGGGATAGGACAGATCCTTGAGGAACACCACTATTAATAGATTTATAGGGAGAACGGTGGCCGTCTACAACAGCTGCTATAGAACGACCGGAAAGGAAATTAGAGAGAAGGATAGATTCCGAAAGAGGGAAGTTTGGAAATCAAAGCTTTGTGCCAGACTCTATCGAAAGCTTTCGATATGTCCTAGAACCACAGCAAAAGATTCACCGAAATGCCGAAGAGCGGAGGACCAAGAGTCAGAAAGAAGGGAAAGAAGATCACCAGTAGAGCGTTTCTTTACGAAAGCCATACTGGCGATCAGAGATAAGATTAGAAGAATTGAGGTGCTTCCAAATCTTCCTGTTAAGGATAGATTCGAAAACTTTAGAAAGAACGGAGGTTAAAGAAATAGGACGTAGTTAGAGGGTTGAGAGGGGTCCCCCTTCTTCGGCACAGGCTGAATGAGCGCACGTTTCCAGCAAGAAGGGAAGGTCGAAGTGAAGAGAAAAAGACTAAATAGTTTACCAAGGCAGGGTGCAAGCTCAGAAGCACAAGTTTAGAACCGCAAGAGGAATACTATCAGATCTGGAATGTTACAGAAATTAATTAAAAAATCACAACGTGCGCCGGGGCAAGCCGAACTTAAGGTCCTGGCGGCACCATCCCATCATCGGAGGCCACCAACTCTCAGGTGATAATGGGGTGAGGAGTGGATGAATTTAATATGTGTTTAAAATATGTGTTTAAATTTAAGACCATAGTAATAGGGGTGATTTTGAAGAAGATGCCAGTACCATCTGAGGGGGAAACAGGAAGGTATACTGAGGGAAAACGAGGGGGAGGGGGGAAATTGGCAGGCTCTTTCCTGAGCATAATTTGAGTGAGAGGCTGCATTTGTGGACATCATCAGAGCAATCTCGTTAATACCTCCGACAGTAATAGTCTGCCATGATATTCCTCTCCCATCTGATCTTTCATCGTCTTCTGGAGTTAATGGAAGGGCTGACCATGTTCGTTACTTATTGCCTTAAGGATTTCTTAAAATTGAGGAGTGACTGTACAGAAAATGGACTCATTTACACTATGATCGCGAAAAACAAACATTTTTTTTCCAATCACAACTTGATAGTTTTTCCTCCTTGTTAGGAAGAAAGTTTTTATAATAGCCATGAAATAAATATAATCATTAGTATTTAATGCCTTTACAAACTGCTTCATCAATCTGAGCTCGATGTAGAGCTGGAAAAATATTATTCTTCATGGCTGATGATTAATTCATTCAAAATATTTAGAATCCCCGCTTCCAGAGTATCACAGATGAACCACTTCTATTTTTAGTGCTTCTTTGGAGCTTAACTGTTCTATATTCACAGAAAGCATGAATACCTAGTGATGTCTTTCTGTTGGTCTATTAGGCCATTGAATAATATCCTCAAAAATGATCTTGATATGCTTGATTTTTGAATAAGTTTAAATGTCATAATTATTTCGAAAATATACTGTGAAAAAAAGGAACTGCTTCATATACCGTGGCTCAAACGGTAGAGTGATTGACTCACGTGCTTGAGGGCGCCGGTTCGATCCCACTTGGGGATCCTAGGTATATAATACCTAGAAAAGTTCCTCTCCTCGAATAGGGCAATGCCCGTGAGATGTGAACTTTTATATTTAAAAAAAAAAAAAAAAATACATTCCCGTTGGGCAAAAAAGCACTTGAGACTGCGCTTAGAGTTATCTAGAACTAATCGCCCAGAATATCGTTTCAGTAAACCAGTAAACAAAATGTTTTCTCTCTTAATTGTATTCAGCAAAATTAATGTCCCGATGGTAGAAACTTGACACATTTGTTGAGAGGGAAAGAAGATTCTTTTCTTCTAACATGGTTAATCACTAAGCTCAAAAAGTCATACAATTCCGGTTGGCTAAAAAACTGAGGTGCTGATGACTGTTCTGTGGCAAAGTTTTAATTTTATTTCTCAGTTGGAATGAAATGATTTATACTGATGCTTTTTATTTTATTCAACACTCTTCAGTGTTGAATAAAATAAATTTCCTTCAAAACATACTTTTTGAGAATGTTATTCAGTTTTTAAAACGTGAGTACTGTATATACCGAAATAATTGATATAAAAGTGTTACTTGTTCTTTGTAGTTTTACAGTTATTATTCTTTTACTAAACTTCTCTTAAAAGTAGATTGGGAGAGAATTAGAGTGGGCTCAAAAATTTTTTTTTTTTAAATTTCGAACTGTTATGGGTAGACTCAAAAACATTTTCAAAAATCACGGGCGTGTACGGGCGGGCTCAAAATTTTTATCAAACTCACGGGTGGGTATGAAGAGGTGTGGACTGAATAATACCGGCCGAGAAGGTTTCTATTACCAGGCAAGGCAAAATCTGTTGCTTATTGGATATTTTAGGATCATTTAAGTACCTAGTTTTCTAAAATTAGAAACACCTGTCTCTTGAAAATCCTACCTGATGGAAAATCTCAAAGTACATTTTTGAATTCAAATAAAATATATTTTTACATTTCTTACTTTAGCTCTTAGAATAAAATATTTATTTTGTTCCCCAATGATTTTTCAATACTCACTTTCCAACAGCATGAGTTTCATATCCCAATGGCTTCAGAAGTTGCGGAATGATCGGCGTCTCTAAAGTTAAACCAGTTGGCATCAGAGGCCATATGACATCATTCTGAATATATATATATATATATATATATATATATATATATATATATATATATATATATATATATATATATATATATATATATATATATATATATATATATATATATATATATATATATCTCCTCTGTTGGGCAAAGGCCGGAGGCCAACCAATTTACACCGGAGGCCGACATGTTCAGAAATAGGAATAAAAGCTATAGCTTGAAAGAAATATTAAAAATGTAATGTGTAATAAGTTTTAAAATAATTTTAGAAAGTCATCTCTTGAAAAGAAATATAGAAAAAATGTAATATGGAATAAGGATAAAAATAATAGTTTGAAGAAAAACGGAAATAAATATCCAAGAACATGTGTATTGCAACATGGTGCTATTAAAGAAATAGAGTTATGAAATGAAAATTAAATGATGTAATATTAAGTAAATGTTGTCTTCACTCGTATAAAATCAAAATTATGGTATTGATTTATTATGTAATAAGAATTTTTATTATAAATACATTAAGTATTGTTATAGAACGACGTAGATATTAAACATAAGGGTCAGGTATGATAAACACATGGTTATACGATAAATGTAAATGAGGCTGACCAAAAACATGAAATATCAGGATTTGTAGGGTTACGTAGTGACCAGTCACGTGGTTATGACTTCATAGGCACATGGTCTCCTTTAGAACTTTGGTTACAGTGAGTTAAAGTAAATAAGTATGTAAATTTAAAGAGTTGAAAGCATGAAGCATCAGGAATTGATTGAAAATGATACAACCAATCACATAGCTATGACGTCATAGATACAGGAATATTTTGCGTTAAATTTCAGCATATATAAAACGCATGTTAAATATCGGGGAAAAAATAGATACAATGACTTCACTTAGTTATGAAAAATAAAATAGTTCCACTGTTTATAATTCAGGTTAGGACTTGAAATACGTTCAAAGAAAGGACATGACGTCGCATGAATTTATGGTAGTGACGTTATAAACATAAAATCATATGAGTATAATAACTCGAATACATAGTAATAAAGGAAATGTATGACGTCATAATATTTAAATTCGTATTGGAAAATATGATGATGATAGGAATAATGAAAAGAAGTTTAGTGAGCTATGGTGAATTAAGATATATGTTGAAAGATTTAGTTAAGAAAAGTATATAAGGATCTGTAAATTACATGTTAGAGAGATGATGAAATGTGTTTGATCATGTCGAAGTGATAAAAGTTTGGCAGTATACGGAAATTAAGGTAAATGACGGGGTGATTATGTAATGAAATATGTGTCAATATCTATAAATTAAGTGTTGGAGAGCTGTCAGTATTTCTTTGATCATGTTTAATGATAAAA
>SEYY01000389.1:0-34435 GCA_009176605.1 Armadillidium nasatum
AATAAAGAGACCACTTCAAACACAACCTTCTCTGGTGAAAGCACCACTACCAATAACTAGCTTATATGCTAGAGTTGGCAATTCCAGATGTAGGCCTAAAATTCTTTTAAAATATTCAGAAGGTTTCTATTATTTCTTCCTAAACTGTCAATTTTTGTTTAAATTTTATATCTGCTTAGTTTATTTTACTATGATTTATAATTTCTTCACGAAAATGCTCTCATTTATGCACGCTACAGCTCTAAGCCCTGCAACAATTTATGTCTTTGATTTTATTTATTTTTCTTATTCAAAAAACTTCCTATTTATTTATTTATTCTTTTATATTCGTTCTATATACTTGTCACTCTAAAGGAATCAACCACTTGCAAAATTAAGGCTTCTGTGAATTATGAATGCTTTTCTCTTTTACTGTAATCTAGCTTAGGGTATGCGCCGTCCTAGAGCTTAGAGTTCTATATAAGTTATTTTCCTCTTACCTTGCTTTAGTATCGTTTCCTTATGAATAATATTGTGTATAGTTTGGTATTAAACAATATTCTTGCTTACGAATTTATTTTCTATTAGAATGTTCACAAAATTTACAAAGATCAATCAATTCTATTACAATTCAAAAGCGTGTTGTTTTACCGGCTTTTTGTTTCTGAATTTTTTTTACAGTGACGCTAACAAAGATCGATACTATATCGATATTTCGCTTATTTAAGCCATATATCGGTAACCATCTCGATACATATCGATTATTAATGATTATTTACATATAATAAAAAAATTAAATATTATCAATACAACCTTTATTCCATATATATATATATATATATATATATATATATATATATATATATATATATATATATATATATATATATATATATATATATTGTAAAGAATTGGAAAATTATAAGTTATCTTAGTGAAATGCTCTATATTTTATTTAAATGACAAGGAAATACCTCATGTTCAGATCTCGAAAATGGATGAAAAGAGAGTAAATATGACGCATTTGTAACAAACTTTGATAATTAATTTTTAATATAAAGGTGTACTTTTATTTTTATATATATATATATATATATATATATATATATATATATATATATATATATATATATATATATATATATATATATATATATATATATTGCAACAAATATATAAAAAGTGTGAATAATAATAAAATAAAATTGTTACTAAGAAGAAATATTTCAATGCACCAAATATTCAAATATTATAATTAATAGATAAAAACTGAACCAGGTATGAAGAATATAAATTTTATAGATGTAATTAGCTCTAGGCCGGTCCATACCCTAAGCTGAAATATAGCTTTTTGTGCAAGCCTTGTGGCAGACAAAAAAAAACAAACAAACAAACAAACAAAATATTATATATAATATATATATATATATATATATATATATATATATATATATATATATATATATATATATATATATATATATTATATATATATATATATATATATATATATATATATATATCTTTTGAATATATTTTCATTCATGAATTCATTCTATTTTATTTTATTAACGGTTTAGAAGTAAAGTAACCAGTTTAAAAATATATGAAATAGCCGAATAGATTAGTCATCCATTATTTAACCAATTATGTTTATATTATGTTATAATTATATATATTATTTTATTAGGTAAATTGAAGTAAAGGAGGAGTAATATTCTATTTAATTAATAGTTAATATTTATTATGTTTAAATTTTAAAGTTGCGAACTTAAAATTGAGAACAATAGATTTCTGTTAAATGGCATATTTTGAGTGTTTGTCTTATTATATATTATTCATATTAAATGCATTTATTTTATATTTATTTTATTATTATTATAAAGTGTTTTATCTATATTTCTTATTTTTGTCATTAAATTTATAATAGATGCTTTAACCTTAATGTAATAAATTATCGAAAAGAGCGAAAGGCAGCTGGGAATTCTTGTGATGCGTAAAAAACAAGATGGCAGAGGTAAATTTTGTGAATATTGTTTATTAGTTTTAAAATATTAATTAGCTTACAAATAAGTGTCATATATATTTATTATATTTATATTATATATATATATTATATTTAATTGTGTAAAAAATATTTAATGATTAATAAGTTAAAATGACATTTAAGGACAAATCTTTGCCTTATTAATTAATAAACAGTTGAAATGTAAAGGTGAATTAACTATATAATAGCTTCCCTTCATATTTGTATTTATGCGTAACTTTTAAGGGAATTTAAATGAATATTTTATTGAAGATCATTCAGAGGAAGAAAGAAGATTTTTCTTCATCCCAGTTGGAAGGAGAATAGAAGATGATGTTTGGGCTTCATCTCACGTCTAGATTTGGACTCTTGGAATATTTTATATTCGGGACCTTTAGTAGGCCAAAACTGCTTGGAGTAAGCTACTATAAAATCTGGAGTAAATTTTAGGATGGAGTATCCAAATTATGTCGAGAGTTTATTTTCCTCTGATGGAGTATCATAGGATATCTTGCAGGAGTTGCAGGGTATTCATAGGAAATCATCCTAGATCAGACGGATGGTCTTTTCAGTCTCAGTAAAAGATATGTCAAATAGAATAGGATATAGCGTTGTAAAGGTGCATGTAGTATGTCCTTAGAAGGTACAAGTAGTTTGTTCCTTATTTGTTGAACCTACACGTTTTCGAAGATATGATATTAATATTTATTTAATATATTATGCTTCCATAACATCTCATTTAATATATTTTTGATTATATCATTCTTTGTGAACACTTATTTATTATAGTAAAATTATATAACAAAGTTGTGTTTCAATAGCCACAAGCTAGAGTGAGTCTGGTTTCACATATTATTTTTATTTAATTAAAGAAAGACGTTCTAATTTAGCTCCGGTAAGGGCGGACACTTTCAGTATAATATATATATATATATATATATATATATATAATATATATATATATATATATTAGGGATGGAGTGAAGTATCGGTATCGGTATCGGTATCGGCAAGTATCGGCATATTTTCCGATACTGGTATCGGTATCGGTATCGGTATCGAGCCTCAGGTATCGGTATCGGTATCGGCTAAAAATGACCGATACCATACCGATACCGATACTAGATTTTTTTCATCCCTTTGGCTTAATTAAATGGTGTAATTTTTAATTAATATTACGTAATATTTTGAAACCTCATTTCGCGATAATTTTCTTTCCAGAATATTGATATGTTGCTTGCTATTTACTTCTTACCATTTAGTTTGTTTTCTTAAATATTTTATTTTATTTTAATCCTTGATTAATCCGTTAGTAACATATTAAGATGGTAACCAAGGTACATGATATATATATATATATATATATATATATATATATATATATATATATATATATATATATATATATATATATATATTATATATATATATATGCGTGTGTGTTTGGGAAGAACGTAGCGCCGTCCAAAGCGAAGCAAGTACCCTTTATTGGGCATAATCCGGGGAGTGACAGTGTGGTCTAGACCAGCGGTTCTCAACCTGGGGTACGCCTGCTATCGATTGGGGGAACACAAAAAAATATATGGATTAATTAAAAAAGAATGTAAAAGGAAAAAATTAATAGAATATAGATTATAGAATATCAAATTACGAAATTAAATTATTGTTCTCTCTCTCTCTCTCTCTCTCTCTCTCTCTCTATATATATATATATATATATATATATATATATATATATATATATATATATATATATATAATATATATATATATATATATATATATATATATATATATATAATATAGATTTGTGTGTGTACGAAGGGGTACGGAAGGAAAAAAAGGTTGGGAACCGCTGGTCTAGACCATTTCGTTTCACTCCCTAGCCCTTTGGTTCGTTCCTTTTCGCGTTTCACCTTCTCAGAGGGTCTCTAGTGTACCCTCGCCTCATACTGGAGTGTCTATGCTCCCACTTCTCCTTCCCCCTACTCCCTTCTCATGTTCCAAATTTACAAGCTCTTACTCGTACATTACCTTTATAATAATAATAAAAAAAAAAAAAAAAGTGAAATTCAAAGCAGCCTCAGAGATGCTTCGAGGAGCTTCATCCAAAGAATGCCCCTCATCCACTTCTCACCCCATTATCACCTGAGAGTTGGTGGCCTCCGATGATGGGGATGGTGCCGCCAGGACCTTAAGTTCGGCTTGCCCCGGCGCACGTTGTGATTTTTTAATTAATTTCTGTAACATTCCAGATCTGATAGTATTCCTCTTGCGGTTCTTAAAACTTGTGCTTCTGAGCTTGCACCCTGCCTTGGTAAACTATTTAGTCTTTGTCTCTTCACTTCGACCTTCCCTTCTTGATGGAAACGCTCGCTCATTTAGCCTGTGCCGAAGAAAGGGGACCCCTCTCAACCCTCTAACTAACGTGTTATTTCTTTAACCTGCGTTCTCTTTAAAGTTTTCGATTCTATCCTTAGCAGGAAGATTTGGAAGCACCTTAATTCTTCTAACCTAATCTCTGATCGCCAGTATGGCTTTCGTAAAGAACGTTGTACTAGTGATCTTCTTTCCGTACTTTCTGACTCTTGGCCCTCCGCTCTTCTGGGTTTCAGTGAGTCTTTTGCTGTGGTTCTAGACATATCGAAAGCCCTCGATAGAGACTGGCACAAAGCTTTCATTTCCAAGCTTTCCTCTTGGAATCTATCCTTCTCTCTAATTTTCTTTCCGGCAGTAATATAGCAGCTGTTGTAGACGGCCACAGTTCTCCCTATAAATCTATAAATATTGGCGCTCCTTAAGGTTCTGTCCTATCCCCAACTCTTTTCTAATTTTCGTCAATGACCATTTCTGTATTACTTCGTCTCCTATACACTCCTATGCCGATAACTCCACCCTTCATTACTCTTTTCACAATGAAAGACGCCCCTCCCAACAGCAGTTTATAGATTCAAGAAGTATAGATTGGAGTAACTGACCTCTGATCTTTCTTGTATTTCAAATTGGAGAATAGAAAACATGGTCGTTTTCAATGCCTCAAAAACTCAATTCCTCAATCTTTCTACTCGACACAATCTTCCACACAATTAGGACATCTTCTTCGAAAACACTCAACTCAAACCTTCATCTGTCCTCAATATTCTCTATATTTCTTTTTCTCGTGAACTTTCTTGGAAAGAAAGCTTCTAAGAGGTTGGGAGTTCTGAGGCGACTTCGTGGATGCTTGCTTCTTTATAAGGGTGTTGTTCGACCCTTTATGGAGTACGCCTCACACATCTGGAGTGGTTCCACACATACAGCTCTTCTCGAAAAGGTGGAGTCTAGGGCTTTTCGTCTTACCACCTTTCCTGCTCTTACCAACTCTCTCCAATCTCTTTCATCCCGTCGAATTGTTGCGTCACTCTCTTAATAGTATCGCTATTACAACGGACAACGCTCTTCTGAACTCTCACATCGCATACCTCCTCCTTTGAGAAGGGCTCATACGACACGACTTTCTACACAGTCTCATCCTTTCTCTGTCCAACTTTCCGATATCAGACTTAACAACTATGCTCAATCTTACACGTACTCTACTAGTAAAGTCTGAAACACACTCCCTTTATCTGTTTTCCCAACTTCCTTTGAATTGAACACTTATAAATGCCGTGTCTCGGGTCATGTCAGCCATTAGCGAACAGATTTCCGACAGTTCCCCAACTCTGGTGAATATTGGCAGGAATCCGGCCTTTGTTCACCAGAGGAGAAAATATATATATATAATATATATATATATATATATATATATATATATATATATAATATATATATATATATATATATATATATATATATATATATATATATATATATATATATATATATATATATATATATATATTATATATATATATATATATATATATATATATATATATATATATATATATATATATATATATATATATATATATATCTTAACAGTTAAAAAATAAGTATCGGTATCGGGTATCGGTATCGGTATCGGCTAATTTTTAGGTATCGGTATCGGTATCTGGTATCGGCGAAATTGAAAGTCTTGGTATCGGTATCGGTATCGGTATCGGTATCGGTAAAAATTTTGGTATCGCTCCATCCCTAATATATATATATATATATATATATATATATATATATATATATATTTTTATGAATATTTAAAAAAATTTTCAAACATTTTTTTAAGGTATACATACCATTTTGTTAGAATAAGTTTCCTATACTACATTAATTTTCACTATTTCTTCAATTTACTATTCTAACATTCATGTCATAGGTTGGATGTTCAGGTGTGAATCTCCAAGTAACTTTGAAAATTCATTCTCTGGGTATCACCATATTAGAATGAAAATTATTTTGATTTTTATTTTTATTTGTAATTATTTTCAATAATATCAAGAATGATAAATCAATTATTACGGCATTGTTGCTGCCGATTATAATATTTCATGATAAGCAGCTTTTATTAGATTGAAAAAGTGGATTGCTGTGAATACTGAAAAAACCTTTGTGAAAAATATTAAATAAAAATAAAAGAATATCAAGCAATAGTATTCAAAAAAATAAGGTAAGAAATACTTTTTTTATAACAACAAAATGTAGGCCTAGAAGAGGCTAAACCAAGTGATCCCTTTATATATATATATATATATATATATATATATATATATATATATATATATATATATATATATATATATATATATATATATATATATATATATACTTCGTTTTACGGCGCTTCGCTCATACGGCGCTAAAATATTTTTCGGTGCTTGTCTCGCTCTTACAGCAAGCAACCATGCGCTGTACAGCTTTTAATCAGCAAATTTCCCAAGCGGCATTCAGTTTGAACGCAGCATTCATAACACGCGCATCGCTCTCCACTTGACTGCCAAATTTAATACAGTAGTGTTATAATTGTGTTAATACGCATTTATATAACGTATACATACCTTCACTGTATACCCATATAGACATGGCCCCTAAGACTAGTGAAAAGAAGAGTCGGAAGTCACTTTCATTGGAAAAAAAAGTTAGAAATGATTCACTAACATGACCAAGGCATTGATGAACCTTTAACTGATGAAGATTTACTTTTACTCGATGAGCAACGTAAATTATTTCTAGAGGCTGAATCTGCTGTTGATGACGATGATGACAACGAAATTAAAGAAATGTCTACAAAAGATTTAGAGCATTATGTAGGCCTATTGCATACAGTTGTGAAAGGATTTGAATCAATTGATAATAACTTTGAGAGAAGTTCGAAGGTTGGCAAAAGATTGCTAAACAACATCACTGCTACACTGAAATTCTTCGAGAGAGAAAGAGATGCTCAATGAAGCAAACATCATTGGCATCTTATTTTAAGCCAGTGCCGCAAATACCCGCACCTTCAAATCCTATCTTTCAACAGCCATCATCGCCTCAACAACCATCAACATTAACGCTAGAATCTCCACCAAGCAAGAGAATTAGATTCGTTGAAAGTTGAAAGGGAAACCACAGCTCTGAGAAGGATGATCTTCTGGAGAGCTAGCTCTTTGAGAAAGTATTTAGGGGTTAAATGGAGAAGTGCTAGTCTCACTGAAAAGGTGAAAACCCTACTTGAAAATTTAAATAAAACTCAAGGACTACACTGAAACTAACAAGCTGAAAAACATGATCTTTTAGAGCATTCTAGGAGCAGATGGTGAAATATGCTGGCCCCACTAACAGGGTGAAAACCCTTCCAGAGAGAAAATATATATATATATATATATATATATATATATATATATATATATATATATATATATATATATATATATATATATATATATATATAATATATATATATATATATCAGGGTTGGCATTGATTAAATCAAATTGATTTAATCAGTTGATTAAATCAATTGATTTTTTAATGAAAAAATCATGATTTTTTTGATTTTTTTGATTTTTTTTTAAAAATAATAAAACTTTTTTTTTTTATTTGTTTTGTTTTGTCATATTTTTTGATACATAATGATATAACAGATATATTAGTTCCTTCTTACTGTGTTAAAAAACTTTAAAGTAGTTTATATATTAGAAATATAACTTCCTTAATATTTGGTTCAAGATTTCATATAGGGTAATACAAGAATCTGATCTTCATTAATATAATTTATCCAATATAGAACTGTTAGAGTTTAGAATTCCTAATATATATTCAATCAAATCTTCAACAAAATTTTATTGAGCTTTAATCTAATGCAATTTGAGGTTATAGACAAAAGAGAAAACAGAAAAGACAATTACTTTTAATTTTCAACCATTTAAATTTTATATATATATATATATATATATATATATATATATATATATATAATATATATATATATATATATATATATATATATATATATATATATATTGCAAGTTATGTATTTAATTTATGGATTAATGATTATGCATCAAAAGTGCTTAAATTTTCTTTCTTTTATAATTTATATAGAGGAATATTGTTTTCTTAAAATGTTGTATAAAAATTTAAATGGTTGAAAATTAAAAGGAATTGTCTTTTCTGTTTTCTCTTTTGTCTATAACCTCAAAATGCATTAGATTAAAGCTCAATAAAATTTTGTTGAAGATTTGATTGAATATATATTAGGAATTCTAAACTCTAACAGTTCTATATTGGATAAATTATATTATAATGAAGATCAGATTTTTGTATTACCATATATGAAATCTTGAACCAAATATTAAGGAAGTTATATTTCTAATATATAAACTACTTTAAAGTTTTTTAACACAGTAAGAAGGAACTAATATATCTGTTATATCATTATGTATCAAAAAATGACAAAAAAAAAAAACAAATAAAAAAAAACAGTTTTTTTTTTTATTATTTTTTTAAAAAAAAATAAAAAAAAATTTTTTTATTTTTTTATATAAAATATATAATATATATAATATATATATATATATATATATATATATATATATATATATATATATATATATATATATATATATATATATATATATATATATATATATATATATATATATATATATATATATATATATATATATTTGTTCTTTGCAGTTAAAAAAAAAATCTGGTGTCAGTATTGGTAATCTTTTGCCAATACTGATACCTGAAGGTTTTATATTGGTACAGAAGCCAAAAATATACTGATATTTACCGATACCAATACTTCCATCCCTAATATATATATATATATATATATATATATATATATATATATATATATATATATATATATATATATATATATATATATATATATATATATATTTTTTTTTTTTTTTTTTTCTGGTATTATTGGTTATTTTTTGCCAGTACTGATACCTGAAGGTTTAATGTTGATACAGATGCCTAAAAATATGCTGATACTAATACTTTCTGTCCCAAATATATATATATATATATATATATATATATATATATATATATATATATATATATATATATATATATATATATATATATATATATATATATATATATATGATCAAATTGTATACTGGTATTTATTTGTTTATTTTTCAACATGTGTATATTTCTTTCAGGTCTGAAAATTTTTCAAGCACGTAATTTTGGCTTGTTTCATAGGCAGATTGTTAGGCCTTCTTTTACATCAGTAATTTCTAATAAAGAAATCAGTGGTTCAACAACAGACACAAAGGTAAAGTACTGTATTAGCGCATTAAAATATAAATAACATCATTTTGTGCATCTTTTTTTGGTTCCCTTTGTTTGTGGTATATTAGTTAAAACTTTGAAAAAAGAAAAAAGTTTTAGATATAGAAATGTATTTAATATACATTTTTTCTCAATTGATTGGCGAGTTTTCCTATTATCTTTATTGTACATGTACTTGAACATCACTAATTTCAGATTCAATTTTCCATTATCCTCATTTCCTACAAGAATGTATAATCTACAATAATTTCAATAATTTTCCATATCATTACCTGAGCTTTTACAAAGTTTTCAATGGCACAAGTTGAATTATTCAGGCCATTCATGCAAATGGGCATTGACTACACCTAACATTGGTGGGTCAAAGTTAAGGGCTCTGCTCCAGTCAAAAAAAATGTTAATTACCATTTATACTTTCCTGAATATTTGAGCAATATTTTTAAACCACATTGATGGCATGTCATCTAATTTCATTTATTCAATCTTTTCAACAATTTGTAAATTGTTTTGAGGTACCTGACTATGTGAACAATGATAAGCCTCAATCATTCAGTCAGGGCACTGATTTCATTGAAACATTTTTGGTGTCATATAATTGGAGTGAGTTTCTCTGAAAAAATCAGATATCACATAAGTGAATCTCTATAAAGTCCCTGGGTGGGAAACAATGGTCAGGGTGGTGAAGGATTGCCCTTTTAAAACAATAGGACATTCCTCATAACTTTCGATTTTGTGGCTGTTCTGTTGGATATTGTTGATGCAATAAATTTGTGCCCATTCACTTGTACCACGAGTACAAATGAAATTTTGCCACTCACTCCTGACAAGTATTTATACCATCTGGATATTTCTTTCACTCATTGTGGTTCAAAACTAGCTTCGTTGGACATGCTCCCGTCTTCCCTTCAGATAGTCCATCTGTTAATATTTCTGAAGGGGTTGACTTCCCATCATTGTCTGTGGTGGATGTTGGAGGATCCTCACCTAAGGTTGTTGGAGATATTTGACCTGTTCGAAAAGCAGCTGTAGCTGCCAGGAAGAAATGTCTGATGTATGATTCTTCAAAAGAATCTGAATAGATAGTCTGTATCTGCTTTTGCAATATATTTTCATTTTGTATTTCTCACATCTGCCCTTAAGAGGCCAGAGTTCATCACTCCCAAGGAGGATATTAAAATTATATTTGGTTGTGGCCAGATATTGAAATAATCTAGTGAAAAAAAGAGGCAGATTTTTTTGGAGACTGGAGGTTGTCAGATGTAAATCTTCACTGTTGTTGTTTGAGACTTTTTTTTGTTAAATTTGACACAGTATTTTAGCTTTAGTCACGTTTAAACTTACATTTTGTGTGCTTTCAAAGAATTAAGTCATCTTTAGTGAACTTTTAGAATATTTGTGAACTTATAGAATGTTCTTAATTTTGGTGGAAGTTTGCGGAGTCATTTATTCTTGTCAATCTAAAACGCAAAGTGGTTACCTTTATAAATTTCGAATATCCTTAGTAAAAATAAGTTGCCTACAGAGCATTTCATATCACAGTTTAAAGTTGTCTAAAATCTTAGAAAGCTGTTGTAGTGTAATATTAAAACAAAATATTCTTAGAGGCTTGAAGTGGGTTCAAATATTCATTTTTAAGCTGTGAGGAAAGCACAATTTTCCTTAAAAAGTTTCTCACAGTAAACATAGTTATCTATATTAATTTACTATATTTATATAATGACATACCCTATACCCTAGTCTCTAAGAAATATTGACTCTTAAGCATCTAAATTCATAAAGAACCTATAGTTGTATTCAGTATATTTTACCAAAGGAGAAATCCAATCATAAGGATTCATTTTTGCTCATAAATTGAGTAACCTTAATGATTATTTTATATATATATATATATATATATATATATATATATATATATATATATATATATATATATATATATATATATATATATATATATATATATATATATATATATATATATATATAGGTGCCACTTATTTTTGAAGTTTTATATTTTTAGGAGTGCATGTAAACTTGTAAAGCACAACCTTGGTTTAACTCTGCTTGTTCTCGTGCTATCCGCCGCAGGGATGCTGCCTTTAGGGATTACCGTCCTCTTCAAACTCCAGAAACTCACGCTACTTATATTTCATCCCGGAATCGTGCAAAACCTATCCTTCGTAACACTAGAAACTCCTTTCTCCATAGAAAATGCAATAATCTTTCTGCTTCCTCCTCTTCACGTTCTTTCTGGCATTTTGCAAAAAAAAAAAAATGTCAACTCTAACTTTGCTTCTTCCTCTTTCCCTCATTTAATATCTTCCGAAGGCACAACTGCTGTTTTACCTTCTTCTAAAGCTGAACTCTTTGCTCAAACTTTTGCCTCTAATTCAACCTATTCCTCCTCCTTCAACCCCCTCTAACTCAATTATGCCTAAAATTAGAATTTCTTCTTAAGATGTTATTTCTGCTCTCTCTGAACTTAATACTAAGAAGGCTTACGGTCCTGATGGTATTCCTCCCGTGGTTCTCAAAACTTGTGCTTCCGAACTTTCACCCTGCCTCGGTAAACTATTTCGTCTTTGTCTCTCTACTTCAACCTTCCCTTCTTGCTGGAAACGTGCGCTCATTCAACCTGTGCCGAAGAAGGGGGACCCCTCTCAACCCTCCAACTACCGTCCTATTTCTTTGACCTCCGTTCTCTCTAAAGTTTTCGAATCTATCCTTAACAGGAAGATTTGGAAACATCTCAATTCTTCTAATCTTATCTCTGATCGCCAGTATGGCTTTCGTAAGAAACGCTCTACGGGTGATCTTCTTTCCCTTCTCTCTGACTCTTGGTCCTCCGCTCTGCGGCATTTCGGTGAATCTTTTGCTGTCGCGCTGGACATATCGAAAGCTTTCGATAGAGTCTGGCACAAAGCCTTGATTTCTAAACTTCCCTCTTTCGGTATCTATCCGTCTCTCTGTGTTCTTCTCGCTAATTTCCATTCTGGTCGTTCTATAGCAGCTGTTGTAGACGGCCACCGTTCATCCTTTAAATCTATTAACAGTGGTGTTCCTCAGGGTTCTGTCTTATCACCTACTCTTTTTCTACTTTTCATTAATGACCTTCTCTCTATCACCTCATCTCCTATCCACTCCTATGCTGATGACTCCACCCTTCATTATTCCTTCCAGTTTGAAAAACGTCCCACCCAACAGCAGTTGATAGACTCGAGAAGGGTAGCCTTGGAGCAGCTAACCTCTGATCTTTCTCGTATTTCAAATTGGGGCAGAGAAAACATGGTTGTTTTCAATGCCTCAAAAACTCAATTCCTTCATCTCTCCACTTGGCACAATCTTCCACACAACTATGATATCTTCTTCAAAAACACACAACTCAAGCCTTCATCTGTTCTTAATATTCTTGGTGTTTCTTTTTCTCGTGATCTTTCTTGGAAAGATCACATTACTTCTCTTTCTAAACAAACTTCTAAGAGGTTGGGTGTTCTGAGGCGCCTTCAGAATTACTTCACGCCACCCCAGTTGCTTGCTCTGTATAGGGGTGTTGTTCGCCCCTGTATGGAGTATGCTTCGCACATCTGGGGTGGTTCCACACATACAGCTCTCCTAGAGAAGGTGGAGTTAAGGGCATTTCGTCTCATCAACTCTCCTGCTCTTACTAACTCTCTTCAATCTCTTTCTGCCCGTCGAATTGTTGCGTCACTCTCTCTTTACTATCGCTATTACAACGGACACTGCTCTTCTGAACTCTCTCGTCGCATACCTCCTCCATTGAGAAGAGGTCGTGCGACACGCCTTTCTACACATTCTCATCCTTTCTCTGTCCAACTCTCCGACCCCAGACTTAACCGCTATGCTCAGTCTTACATATATCTTACTGGTAAAGTCTGGAACACACTCTCTTCATCTGTTTTCCCAACTTCCTTTGACTTGCATACTTTCAAACGTCGTGTATCTGGACACGTCGGACACCATCGACCATGATAATAGATCTTTCCCAACTCCGGTGGAATTTTGTAGGCCCCTGGCCTTTGCCCACCGGAGGAAACAAAAAAAAAAAAAAAAAAAAAAAAAAAAAAAAAAAAAAAAACACACACACACACACACACAAACAATTTCCACAAAATTTTAGCTCAAAAAAATAATAATTATATGTCATGCTCTGGCCTTACTCTTTACATAAAAAGTATATTTTTTTAGATTTTATTTATTTCAGTTAATACTTCCTTTTGAGAAATAAAATGTGGCAAATTTGGTTATTATTATATTTGAGACTTTATGAAATTATACATTACAAAATGTAATTATTCAATATTTAAAAAAAATAAAAAAAATAAAACCTTAATATAAATAAATGATAAATCAAAGTTTACTCCTACAAATTAAATACGTTCTGAAAGACTCCTTTAGTTACTTAAGGATATTCACGACGATAGTCCAGGACTGTCAGAAATAAAAATATAGTAATATATAGATAGATTTATGAGTCGTTAGAACTGTAATTTCAGTTTATAGAAGTTTAACTTACTTGCAATAAAAATTGCTATTGATCCTCATCCTTTGAAACCTTGTCATAATCTTGAATTAGTTTGATACCCCTTTCCACAGAATAATTCACAATCTTTAATTTTTCTATACAAAACTTTCCCTGTTGATACTCTTTGGAATTAATGCATTGGGATGGATGTAGGTGCAAAAAGTTTTCAATTGAAAATCTGCAAAGTAATTTTATAGACAAATTGGTAGCTAGTTTAAGCTAAATCTCTTTGGAATTAATGCATTGGGATGGATGTAGGTGCAAAAAGTTTTCAATTGAAAATCTGCAAAGTAATTTTATAGACAAATTGGTAGCTAGTTTAAGCTAAATCTCTTTGGAATTAATGCATTGGGATGGATGTAGGTGCAAAAAGTTTTCAATTGAAAATCTGCAAAGTAATTTTATAGCAAATTGGTAGCTAGTTTAAGCTAAATCTCTTTCAGGAATTGGGAAACATCTTTTTTTAATGGTAATTTCTTGACACTGCTTATAATTTCACTTCCAACTACTTCTGCTTCTTCTTCTTTTTATTTTTCTTTTTCTTCTGATGCTACTGTAATCTTTTGTGCCATTTTTAGTTTTGTTTCTTCAGTAACTGAATCATCAAATAGAGCAAATGCTATACATTCATCATTTAAATAATAAATCATTCAAAAATTTTCAGATTGCTACTTCAGCGATACCTTTGTCAACTTGCTTGTATTGCTCTAATTCTCTAAAAAAAAAATTAATATCATTTAGTGGAGTAGATATTGCTTTAGTTTCATGAATCCAGTATTTGATGTAGCATCTTACAATAAAATAAATATATTTTTAAAGAATATATGAATTTCACCATTGATCTGTTCATATGATATGCACCTGGTGTTCTGAAATGTGTGCTTCCATGAGGAATGCCTTCCCCCCCAAAAAAAAATTATAAGATCCACTAGTTTCTGATAGTCTTCTCGAGGAAACCTTTCAGAAATTATATCGCTCATGCATTTCAATATAGTATCTAACTTCAGGGTTCTCAACACCTGGAATGAATTTCTGAACATTAATATTAGACTAACTTTCATAAAATATTTTGAATAACAGTGTTGGTCCTGAAACTACAAATTTGCTTTCTGTAAATACGGCTGCAAATATAATTTCAAAAATGTGATGATGACAGCCAAAATATAATATATTTGTCCAATTTTTATTCTAATAATGTACAAGCACCTTTAATTCCACCCGTTTTTGAAGCAGTGGTATCAGAAGAAAATGCTTGTACTTTTTTAATCAAATACCACTTCTTCAAAGTCTCATAAATTGCAGAGGCCATTTCATTACCGATAGCTGCTTGTAAATCTGGGGCACTTAGTAACTGTTCTCTACATTATTTCCAGTAGCAATTATAGCCAATCTTTTTACTGGTTTACCGCATTTATGTTGTAACAATTTTGTATCTCGATGAATGGTTAAAATTCTGTATCAACAGTACAGAAGTTTTCTCTTATATTTCTAAAATATTGTTTTCATAATTGATTTCATTGTTTTCGAATAGAAGTTCTATTAAGTAAGGGGCTGGATTTAAAGAAATGGCTTCTATAAATGCTATTATTAAGTGAATAGAATCTTGCTCTACATTTAGCAAATGCTGCAGCAAATCGTGAGTGAGTAAATTAATTTGAGCTCTTTTCTTTGATTTCTCAACACTAAAATTTTGTTGCTCTTCTTTCTCACGACCTTCCTCGTTATTTTCTAACAGATTCTGACTAAAAGCTGTCTGAGTCAGAAACAATATCCACATCTTGCACGAAAATAAAACTTTTGTTTAATAACATAATCATTACATATTAATGGGAACTAAAAATATTTAATAATTATACTTACATTCAGAAAAAACTGCTGAAGTTGATGGATCATCTAAACTTTTTCTTTTTCTTACTCTTTCCTTTTCTAATCTCTGCAACCTTCTTCTTTCAATTCCATATAGTTTTCTATCAACGCTGGCCATCGAACTTGGTCACCTCTTTTCTTGTCTGATCAGATTTTGTCTATCATCTTCAATTGTGATCATTTGCAAGGCATTCTGATGTGCTATGTCAAATAGATCTTCCAACTTATTAAAAAATTCTAGTTTCTTTTGGATGATATTGCTACTTTTATTCTTGTCCTTGACCAATTTCTGCCATGTATCATATAATGCCTTCAAATTACATTTACATTTATGAGGTTCTTGTACAGGGATTTTTGCTTTCTTCCAATAAATCAAGCATTCGTCCATGACAAGCGTTGCACTTTCATTAAAATTAAGCAATTAAGAGCAAATTTTCCCTAAAGCCTGTTTAGCGCGAGTGTTGTCAACTCGTTTACTTAATAAAGTTATTTAACAAAAAATGTCCGGATCCTCCTCCTATATTATTTCTCCAAGTTTTATTGTAACTGTTTTAGAAATAAAAAAATTTTTGTAAAAATTTTTTTTCTAGTATGTAATATTTTTAAGGAAACTTGCATTATATTTTTAAGACCAACTTTGGATGAAGCCAAATATTGGTACATAACTTTTTGAGATACATTGGAACAAAATAATAACCAGCAATACCAAAATTTCTTATTTATATATAAGAAATGTTATAATTGTATTTTTATTTTTATTTTTACTTTTTTGTCCCAAAAGTTATATTTTTTTTTCTCTATAGCTGGTCAGTTTTGGGCTTATAACATTTCTATAACTCTGGGAACAAAAGTCTGTTAGAAACTTTTGTAGCTCATAGAATTCTGAATATATATTCTAAATTTAAGGGCATTCCAAAAAGTGATTTGTCCCCGCCATTCATTTGACCCCCCCAAAAAAAAAAAAAAAAAAAAAAGTCAAATTTCCCCAAAAAAAACTTTTTAAATTATAGACCCAGAAAAACTCTAGAAATTGACTTTTTTCATTGGGAAAAAACCAATTTACATTGAAAATTTCAGGAGAATCGGCTGAAAATAATTTTTTTTGTTGAAATTGGACTGTTCCCTTAAGTATAATTTGCCATTTTAACACCGGCAGGCAAACCCCAGTTTTCCCTGATTTTTAGCCAGGGCCCCTGTCAGTTTATATATATATATATATATATATATATATATATATATATATATATATATATATATATATATATATATATATATATATATATATATATATATATATATATATATATATATATATATATATATATATATATATATATATATATATATATATATATATATATATATATATATATATATATATTACCACAGCTCATGGGCAAGAGCTTTTCAAGGAGGGGCAGAAATAAAAAAGTAAAAGAGAAATCCACCCAAACCTGTGCAAATTTTTAGGTGGGTGCAGACGGAGACCTTAAAGAGAGGAAGATTAAATACAGCAGGAAAAACAAATGTTGGCAGAGAAGCTTCTTTTCTGAGGAACATAAGCTTCTGTTCCTCAGAACAGAAGTTTCTGAAAAGGAGGAGGCACTGCAATGGGCAATCCCGGGGTTTACCATATTCATACAAATTTCATGCAAAACCATGGCTTTTGCATGAAATATATATATATATATATATATATATATATATATATATATATATATATATATATATATATATATATATATATATATATATATATATATATATATATATATATATATATATATATATATATATATATATATATATACAAGTGGACATTAATCATTCTATTCTTTCAGAAGCATTTGTGAAAAAACTTATAATTCTTATCATTTTATAATATCACAAGTATTCTCTATAGTGATTCCAAGTAAAACATAGTGTGTACAGCATTGACGATATTTGCAGTTATACTAAAGACCACTTTTTCTGCAGTAGCAAACCCTCGGACCTCCGAGTAAGTGACACCTTTATATCAATACTTATTGTCCTATAAGTGTTAATCTATCTTAAAATCTAGGGTCAAATTTAATTCTGTGTTCCTGTTACAGGAACTGGCTCCAGATCATAATTAGGAAGTTTGTCAGACCAAGACACATCTGTGACGAATCGGCTATCCTTCTTGAGCGAATCACTTGTATCATTAACTTTGATTAAATATCACATTTGTTACCAAATGCACTTTAACTCTTATTTGTGAATTTTTCTTTGTTTTTTTTTGTGATGAATTAAACGTATATATATATATTTTTCTCTGGTACCCCAGTTAAATTACATTTCATTTTTACCAACTTTTGCAACTCATCTTACATATCCATTTTCATTATTATTCCATCTTGCATGAGTGTTGTGTGAATGAAAAGTGAGATTTGTGGTGGAATAATTATAGAACACACTTGATTCTTTTGTCCCAAAACAATTCTCCCATTTGGATTGTTTAAATGTACAAGTCATTAATAAAAAAATTAAATAAATAAATAAATAAATAAAAACTAAATAATTCAAATCATTCCTATTGTACCACCCATTTTGTAAAGACTTTTACTAAATTCATATATATATTTTTAAATAAACTATTTATTTTAAACCCCCATTTGTTTATTTTCTTTATTTTTTGGTTTTCTAAAACACTTGCATCAGTTTTCATGGTAAGTAGCCTTCATTAGTTTTTCTTGCATTTATTAACCTCTGTTAACCTTACCCAGTTGATTGCTGCTTTATATTTATCATTCCAGTTTCTGGTGGCGTGGGAGATTGTCGCAGTAGAAACATCAGTCCTTTTCTTTTCTTTTGTGGTATAATTGGTGGTGATGTTTCTTCATCAAAATTGTCTCTTAGTCAATGGGACAACTGCGGATGAACTCACCTACAAGGGAAGCAACTGAAAATAACTCACCTTTCTTTTTGTTTATTTGACTTTTGTTGGATTTTTGATCCAGTGGCTCCTTCCACCTCCACATAATTTTGGTAGCAGAGCGTAGTTCTGACGTTTCTGCTGACCTTTCCCATTCACTGATGTGAATAACTTCGTTTTGCAAGTGTTTGCCTTTACCTCTTTTGGTTGAATTAGTTTTGCTTCTTTTCTCTCATTTCAATATAATGGATAATGTAAAAGAAACTGGTTCTCTTGACCTTCCTTGTCACGACACTAGCACTGAGCCTACTTTAGGGTTGGAAGGCAGGCAGAACCATGCGCTTTCAAATATAGATACTGGCCTGGAACCCCAGACTTTGCACTCTTTTGACACACAATACCAGAATGTTAGATTCTATTATGTCCTTAATGCAGACCCTTGCATTGAATCAAACCCCAAGGGTCATTCCTCCTGGGTAATATAGAAAGGATATAGGGGAGACTTTTATACAGTTTTTAACCCATTTTGAGGACTATTGGCTCTTCAGAGGGAATCTTTCCCCTTTTGGGTTCTTTCTTGGAAGGACCTGTGTTACAAGTTTATCAGACTATAGTAAAATATACTTTCAGTTATGAAGAGGCGAAGACTCAACTATTACAGTGGTTTAGAAAGGAAATCACCAAGGATCAGAAGAATGAAACTGATGAATTCTTTAAGGCTTGTTTAGAAGAGATTGAGACTGCTACCATGTATGCTTTGAGGTTAGAAGGATTGGCTTGCAAAGCATTCCCTGGATTTGATATGACAAATATGCATATCATGCAGCAAAAACTCCTGGACAGTCTGCCTTCTCCAGCTAAGGCACAAGTAGAAACCATGCTGACCATGGTTGAAACCTCCATGGGGAGTAAGGTCATGCGGGATCGACTGATGACCATTGTAGATTCGCATTTTCCTCAGCCGATGGTAAGGCCAAATCCAACCACTCAATCTGGAAATGTGGTTGACCTAACAAGCAATTTACCAATAAATGTGGTGTCCCCGCATTCATCTCAAACTCTTTGTTGCTGTCATTCTCAAACACTTCCATTCTGTCTCTCATCTAGGTAGCCACAATCATTCAATAGGAAGCCCTCCTACTCACCAACACAAATGGTCAGCCCAAGGGACTATTCCAAAACAAACAGTTGAACACAGTCATGATAATCATGCACAGACAATAAGTAGGGCACCCCGTATTGATCAAAATATGAAGGGTAGATGTAGCTATTGTAAAAAGATGGGACATACGCTGGGCCAATGTCAATCTAGACCCTTCTGTCAATTTTGTGGGAAAAGGGGTCACACTTTTGAAAATTGTTATCTTTCCAACAACAGATGCTTGCATTGTAACCAGGAAGGGCATTTGCTGCAAGATTGCCCCATCAAAAATAATACTCACCTATGTTGTCCTATATGCAAAGGTGAGCATTTAGGGAAAGATTGTCCAACAAAGATGGGAAACTAAGTTGCTCTGATGTGGAAGACCTCACATCAGAGCCGGAACCTTCTTCCACACCAAATCTGCAAAATATTCTGGAGAGTCCTAGAAGGTCTCAGGAGCAAACTCTTCCAGAGTTGAACCAAGAACAAAACAATCCTCACCTGGATGAGATCCAAACTGGTCATAATAGAGAAAATTTCCCTGAGAACACTGAACATCACAACATTATAACATTAAGAATGACTAAAGCTACGCTTGACACTCTAATTATTAATGTTGCTATAAGTGATCAACCCCATTTGGGTAACTTTACTGCTTTCATTGACACAGTGGCTGGGATTAGTCTGATATCCTCTATTCATTACCATAAGTTAGATAAAGAAAAGTTTCCACTTGAGGGAAGCCTGTATAATAGTGTAGTAGGAATAGGAAATGTCTCATTTCCTATATTAGGAAGTGTAACTCAATCTGACAAATTTGTTGTAATCCCTGATGGGATCACAGAATATGATCTAGTCATTGGGTATGACGTTTTAAGATAAGAGCACCTATTGCCAGACCCAAATGAAGGAGAACTTGTACACAGAACAGGCAATGTTGTCAAAACTGTATCTACAGATATATGAATGGCCAATAATACCCATTACCAGTGTGCTCTGATAGAGGATGTCATAATAACACCCAAGAGTTTCCTTTCCATTGGGGTTTGTGTAAATAACCTAACATCTCCAACTGGTAAGTTGGCCCTCCTAGAAGCTAGCCCAAACGACAAAGTTGATGTGGGTCCTGCAGTACTTAACCTTCATTGTAATCCTGCAATGATTATTGCCAGAAACTCAACTAGTGCTACAAAAAGGCTAAAAAAAGGTCAATATCTAGGTCAAGTAGAGATCATCGATTCTTATCATCCTGCAATAAACCTGGTTGAACTAACTAATAACACCCCAAATGATTATAAGGAATGGACACTAGAAACTATCTACCAAGCCTTCCGACTGAGTGAATCTGACATTTCATCTGAGTAGCAGAAGTGAGTTTTACAACTTTTAGCTGATTAAAATACAGTGTTAAGTTTAGTTTAGCATAAAATTGAGACTACCACGGAAGAACCTGTGCAAGTCCCTATTCAACGATTACAGGGGCCAGTCTTGAAGGAAATGGAGGAATGTTGCAAGAAGTTGGAAGAAGAAGGAATCATTCAGTGTAGTAAATCACCATACTCTGCCCCTGTAGTGCCGATTAGAAAGAAAGATGGAACTATTAGGCTATGTATAGACTATGGAAATCTCAATCAGGTAACCAAAGGTGATAGCTTTCCAATTATTAACGTTATTGATATGTTGTTTAGCCTCCAAGGAGTTAAGTTTTTCACCACCATCGATTTGGTGAAGGGCTACTATGAAGTAGAAATGGGTGAGTCAAGCATTGAGAAAACTGCCTTTACGACTCCCTTATCACACTGGGAATTTCTGAGAATGCCTTTTTGGGGTTAAAAATGGACCAGCCACATTCCAACAGGGTATGAGGATTGCTCTGTCACATATCCCATGGACAGAAGTTATGGTTTATTTAGATGATACCCTAATCATCAGCCAGACCTTTGAACAACATTTGGAGACATTAGAAAAGGTTTCAAAAGCCTTTCAGGAAACAGGTGTCAAAATAAAACCCTCCAAGACATTCCTATTAAGAAAACAAGAACAATATTTGGGTCATCTAGTATCAGAAGAGGGGATGCCATTAAGTGAAAATTTTCAAGGTATAATGGAATTCCAGCACCCATGACAGTAATATAACTTAGACAGTTCCTGGGGATGGTGAATTTCTATCGCCGTCACATCCCAAGATGTTTGGAGATTGCAAAACCGCTCTTTGAACTTCTCAATAAAAAAAACTCAAATGAAATTCACATTGCCAAACAGCCTTTGAAGACTTGAAGAAAGCTTTGGTTGAACCCCAGTTATTATCATATCTTGACTGAACAAAGGATGCTCAGCCTTTATTACTGTATGTGGATGCATTGAATATTGGTGCTGGGGCATATTTGGCACAGAATCAAGGAGGGGAAGAACATCCTATAGCCTATATCTCAACCACATTTTCAAAGGCAGAACAGAAATATAGCACCTCTGAAAAGGAAGTCGCTGCCATTCGGTGGGCAGTCAAGTCTCTAAAACCCTTCCCCAATAGAATAAAAGTCTTGATTCACACAGACCACAAGCCATTCCTATTCCTAAATAACATGCCTCTAGTCAACCAGCGTGTAGCTCGCACTCTTGAGGAAATAAATGACATTGATTATGAATTGAAGTATATCCCAGGCAAAGAAAACTTTGTAGCCAATGCTATTTCAAGGTCCCTTATTTCACATCAAGACCCTGCCAGTTCTGTGATAATGGAAGTCCCAGCAGGATATTCCGAAATGAAAATGCCAGGAGGAGGAGACTCATTATTCCAATGTTTCTCCACTTGGCTGTTTGGAACCCTAGAACAACATTTACAAGTTCGGGACTCTGTCATTCAAGAGTTACTAGACAACCGAGGCAAGCACAACTTCCCTTCTGGCAAGAATCACAAGTCCTTTACAAAGCAGCTGCAATTTATGAAACACCAATGTCAGCTACCAGCAACCCAGGCCATTGAAGCTTTTGCGCAACTAAATCAAGTGAAAGTATTAGTCTACTATGGTAATAACAAACCATTACAATTCGGGTGTCCTCAGTGTGCAAAAACTTGTGCTTTATTGTGCCTTGGGGGTTTTCACTACAATTTATTAACGAGTGTTGATGCAACACCACAACCTCTTCCGCAGGCCAACCTGGTTTCCACTGTGGTTGATAATGTTGAATATGATTTATTGGATGATACATTGGAGGGACAGCTAAAGTCACATGAACTAACAGTTAATGGGCAATTAGACTAGCAAATGACTGGTAGAGAGGTATCTAACAGCCCCAAAGTGCACCAAATTGCAGTAAATGAGATTGAAGATTCGCACCTTGAGGCCATATCCATAACGCCTGAAGAAATTAAGAGTCATCAAAGTCATGATCCAGTTTTGAGGAGACTTTATAAAGCCATGCAATTTAACCATCCTCCTACAGGGAATCTTAAAACTTTTTATAGATTTCGAAGATACATTTTTTAAAGGATGGTCTTTTGTGTAAACTAAGCAAAAGTGGTAATGCCACTTATATACTTCCATTTAATATTCTAACAGATTTGGCTATTATGGCTCATGCAAATTTTGCTCACATTGGCAAAAACAAGCTTAGAGCTTTGGTCAACCAATTTGTGTGGCATTCAAAGACCTATGATATTTGCTATGATATCACTGCAATGTGCTATAAATGCCAATCAACCAAAACTTCAAATATCATTTATGCACCTCCCACTGTAAAGATTAGTACCGATTTTCAATTTGAATTGGTTGCCCTGGATTTACTGCAGTTTCCTAAACAACACAGCGAAATAATTATGCTTTGGTCCTGGTTGACCATTGTTCCAAGTGGATAGCTGCCGTTCCTTTAAGGAATAAACAATCCAGCACTGTTACTACTGTTTTTCAACAAAACATCCTCCCTTATCTTTCCAATATACCAAAAAGAATTCTTACAGATCATGGCTCATAGGACCTGAATTTGAAGAAATGCTACAGAGCAACAACATGAAACATGCCTTGACCACTCCTTATCACCCTCGTCTAATGGGGCGGTTGAAAGAGTTAATCAAACAATCATTCAGTACCTCAGGATGACCATAACCAATTATCAAGAATGGGACATTGAATTTACTAGAATTGCTGTTATTTACAACCATACAGAGCACTCTCAATTGGGCCTATCTCACTGCGAATACATCCTCAGAGAACAACATACCCCACACTTAGGCTTATCATGGCCAAAGGATGAGCTGTATTGGAACCCTGGACATTGTCATTATGAACCATACAAAGTCCACCAGATGGTCGGGCTGAAAATCCACCTTCCCGGTGATTTAGTGACAAACAAATTTAAACCTTGTTTTTATGATCCTTATGAAGTTATCCATGTAAATCCGAACATGGTGACTTATGTAATCCAATCTCAAGAGGGAAAACATTTTAGAGTACAGCATCGACAGCTTAGAAAGTGGAACCTTCCACCCTTGTACTTGGAAAATAATGCATTATTCTGGAAATTAGCCATGGATCTTCAAGAGGAAGAACCAGATTATATTCTTGAAAACTCCAGAGTTTTATTACCACCAACAGCAGATAATGTAGTTGATAACTGTATTGTAGTGGATGATCAAGATCAAGATTTTGAAGGATTTACTCTCTCAGATGATGGTCAAACAAAATATTTGGAGATCTTGGAAGAAGTCAGAAGTATCTACCAGGAGTTTATGAATTTAGCGGATCCCCTACTTAGCATCTTTCCAATAATGGGAGTCGAGAGACCATCAGAGAGGAAAATGAGTATGTCAACTACTACCCCAAAAAGTAGGAAATGATTGAGGAACCTACTAGTGAAACCAATTTTTCAGGATTTCCATCAAGTGATGAGGATGATAGCGAACCAGAAGACATTGTTACATGTGATGATAACCGACCTTCTACCCGATCAAGAGGTGTTGTTCAAGAGTTACCCTATATTCAATCTTACATTCTTGAAAAGAAAAGGAAATGCATATGAACAAACTAGTCTTTGCGTTGTTGACCCAACAACGGGTAGGGAGGAATGACAAGGTGTACATTAATCATTCTATTCTTTCAGAAACATTTGTGAAAAAACTCAATAATTCTTATCATTTTATAATATCACAAATATTCGCTGTAGTGATTCCAAATAAAGCATAGTGTGTACAGCATTGATGAAATCTGCAGTTGTACTAAAGTCCACTTTTTCTGCATTAGCAAACCCTCGGACCTCCGAGTAAGTGACACCTTTATATCAATACTTATTGTCCTATAAGTGTTAATCTATCTTAAATTTAATTATGCGTTCCTGTTACAAGAACTGGCTCCAGATTATAATTAGGAAGTTTGTCAGACCAAGACACATCTGTGACGAATCGGCTATCCTTCTTGAGCGAATCACTTGTATCATTAACTTTGATTAAATATCACATTTGTTACCAAATGCACTTTAACTCTTATTTGTGAATTTTTCTTTGTTTTTTTTTGTGATGAATTAAACGTATATATATATATTTTTCTCTGGTACCCCAGTTAAATTACATTTCATTTTTACCAACTTTTGCAACTCATCTTACATATCCATTTTCATTATTATTCCATCTTGCATGAGTGTTGTGTGAATGAAAAGTGAGATTTGTGGTGGAATAATTATAGAACGCACTTGATTCTTTTGTCCCAAAACAATTCTCCCATTTGCAATGTTTAAATGTACAAGACATTAATAAAAAAATTAAATAAATAAATAAATAAATAAATAAAAACTAAATAATTCAAATCATTCCTATTGTATCCACCCATTTTGTAAAGACTTTTACTAAATTCATATATATATTTTTAAATAAACTATTTTTTTAAACCCCCATTTGTTTATTTTCTTTATTTTTTGGTTTTCTAAAACACTTGCATCAGTTTTCATGGTAAGTAGCCTTCATTAGTTTTTCTTGCATTTATTAACCTCTGTTAACCTTACCCAGTTGGTTGCTGCTTTATATTTATCATTCCAGTTTCTGGTGGCGTGGGAGATTGTCGCAGTAGAAACATCAGTCCTTTTCTTTTCTTTTGTGGTATAATTGGTGGTGATGTTTCTTCATCAAAATTGTCTCTTAGTCAATGGGACAACTGCGGATGAACTCACCAACAAAGGAAACAACTGAAAATAACCCACCTTTCTTTTTGTTTATTGACTTTTGTTTGATTTTTGATCCAGTGGCTCCTTTCACTTCCACAATATATATATATATATATATATATATATATATATATATATATATATATATATATATATATATATATATATATATATATATATATATATATATATATATATATATATATATTAACTCCTAACTACAATCTTGCCAAATTTTTTGTTCCTATCTTAGATCCTCTAACAAAAGAAATATACCTTGACAGACACTTTCGACTTTATCAGTTGCCTAAATTCTTCTTCTTTTGGCATTTGCTTCTTGACAAGCTTGATATTGAATCTGTGTATACAAATCTTCCTATTTCTGAAACCATCAACATAATAACTAATGAATTATTTCACAACGATCAAAACATTATGGGAATGGATCTTCTCATTCACCAAACTTTTAAAATTATCAGTTGGAGATTCTACATTCGTTTTTGATGGGGAACTATATCCAAATTAGGCCCTGCTTTTGCAAATAGCTTTCTCTGTTATTATGAAAAACAATGGATCGGGTAATGCCCCCCTCTATTCAAACCCCTTCTCTATCGCCTCAACATGGATGACTACTTCATAGTTTTCAAGGAGAAAGCTCATGCCAATAT
Source organism: Armadillidium nasatum (assembly GCA_009176605.1). Lineage (NCBI taxonomy): Eukaryota > Metazoa > Arthropoda > Malacostraca > Isopoda > Armadillidiidae > Armadillidium > Armadillidium nasatum. Next base: position 26,992 of record SEYY01000389.1, read on the forward strand.
GTCTCTACAGTATATGAATGAGAGAGACAACAGTATGAGATTCACAATGGAATAAGAAGTTAATAATTCCTCATTTTTTTAGATGTATATGTTACGCATATTAACAACGTATTTAAAACATCTGTTCATAGAAAACCTGCTTCTACTATTCTTCCTTCAAATTATTTTAGCAATACACTTCTTAAGTTTATTCTATCATGTCTAAGATCTAGAATCTATAGAGCATTTAAAATTTTCTCTGACTGGCGTTTATTCCATAAAGAGATGGAATTTATTAAAATTCTTTTCCATTTTAATTTATTCCTTAAGTTCCAAATGGAAAAAAGGATTAACGAATTTCTTGCTGATATCTTAGAACTACTCATCATTTTTCTACTGTTCCTAAGCAAAAAATATATCTAAAACTTCAGTATTTAGGGTCCCTTACATCCCAACTTAACAAAAATATTCTTACTCTATTTGAAGCTGCATTCCCCCCAGTGCCAGTTTATTCTTACAATTATAACTCCCTCTCAATTTAAACTTTCTTCAGACACAAAGAACTATCCCAATGCTTCTTAGATCCTCAGTAATTTATTTATTTAAGTGTGCCAGCTGTAATATGTAGGAGAAACTGGTCTACATTTAAAAGTGAGAATTGATAAACATAGAGGAGTTTCCTTTAGAACTGACCTTCCTTTTTCTTCTCCTGAACACTCTGCCATAAGAGACCATGGAGATACCCACTCTTTTTCTTCTTCAAATTTCTCTATACTTGAAGAACAAATAAATTTAATGAAGAAGAAGGATGGGTATGTCCATGGTCTTTTATGGCAGAGTGTACAGGAGAGCAGAGAGGATGGTCTGTTCTAAAGGAAACAATGCTTATTAATCCTTACTTTCAATTGTAGATCAGTTTGGTCAACATATGCCTCATTACAAAAAGCACACTTAAATAAATAAATTAATGAGGATCTGAGAAGCATTGGATGAGATCCTCTGTGTCTGAAGAAACTATAAATTGAGAGTTTGTTATAATATTCTGTTATAATTTATAAGAATGAACTGGCGTTGCTGGAATGTAGCTTCAATTATAGTAAAAATATTTCTATTAAGTTGAGATGTAAGTGATCCTATATACAGAAGTTTTAAGTATATTTTTTTTGTTTGAGTACAATAGGAAAATGAAGAGTGAGTCTGCAGATATCAGTGAGACACTCGTTAATTTATACTTTTTTCACTTGGAACTTTGGGAATAAATGAAAATGGAAAAAGTGTTTTAATAAATTCCATCTGTATATATATATATATATATATATATATATATATATATATATATATATATATATATATATATATATATATATATATATATATATATATATATATATAGTGATGGAGCGCATTTCATATTTTCTCTCATTTTCGGATGCGGATTCGGATATAGAATTTTCGTAAAGTGCGGATGCGAATGTGGATTCCGGATGCCATCACTAATATATATATATATATATATATATATATATATATATATATATATATATATATATATATATATATATATAATATATATATATATATATATATATACAGAGGTGGGCAGTAACGCGTTACATGTAACGGCGTTACGTAACGGGCGTTACAAATGTAACGAGTAACAGTAACGCTTCAAAGGGTTTTAAAATGTAACGCTGTAACGGTAACGCTACCCCATTTTTACAAATTATAACGGGTTTTTCCGTTACTCGTTACTCGTTACATCCTACACAGGAAACTCCACTGTGTTGACATTTTTGTTTATTTTTATGGAAACGAATTTTAATTTTTCAAGATTTTTAAATATATATATATATATATATATATATATATATATATATATATATATATATATATATATATATATATATATATATATATATATATATATATATATATATAAGTTACTATAAATAAAATCCTTGTCTTTCTCTTTTAATTTTATTTATGCTCAATATGGTTACTGAAAATTATTATCATTTATTATTAAGTGATTAACTATGTTTAAATAGATCTTAATTATTATTATTATTATTATTATTATTATTATTATTATTATTATTATTATTATTATAATTACCTAACTTTACAATACATTATTACTGTCAATTTTTTTTATTATCATTATTAATATTAATAATATCTACTCTTAATACTTTGCATACCGTCCAATAAAATTAAACAATGTTGAAAGAAGATCGGCTAACTAGGGTTCAAAGTGAAGCATAATTCAGATAATCTTCTACGTTTATTAATAAAATAAATTATAAAAAATTTCAAATATGGATAATATTGTATCACTAAATTCCATAAATGTATATCATTTATTGCACAAAATTTAATAATGAAACTTAAAATATATATAACAATTTTAAAAATTACATTTATATTATTTGGTCAATGATAGTAATATAAATTGCACTTTTTGAATAAAAGTTTAAAAACTGTTAGTTAATCCAATGATTTAATCGTCAGCAGTAAATATGTATACATATGATCATGTACGAAAACTGTAAACTAATAATTAAGCCCGAAACTGACCAAAAGTAACGCGTTACATGTAACGGCGTTACATGTAACGAGTAACGGTAACGCTTCAAAGGATTTTAAAATGTAACGATGTAACGGTAACGCTACACCTTTTCTCTCAAGTAACGAGTAACGGTAACGCTACCCAATTTCATGTAACGATGCCCATCTCTGTATATATATATATATATATATATATATATATATATATATATATATATATATATATATATATATATATATATATATATATATATATATATATATATATATATATATATATATATACTTCATCAAAAAAAACTATTATCTACCTATGAGCCAAACTTTTAAAACAGTAAAAACGTAAAAAAAAATTAAAACGAAGTAACAAGTAATAAAAGAAGGGAAGATATTAAAACTAGCACCAAGCTTTCGATCTCTCACCCGGAGATCTTTATTCAAGGTAACTGAGCAGTAAAAGAAAAAGAAGTTATTCTCAGGACAATTCAAAAACTGAAGAATTCTTTACAATATTTTAGTTGGTTTGAGAAATGTATTTTATCATGGTATGAGATTATGTTTTTCTTAAAATATTCTTATAAAATCTTTCACTTTTCAATAAATCATTCAGAGTATCATCAATTTTTATTTCTCCCGGATATCTATTAAAATTATTTGTATTTTTAATGATGAAGGACTCTAAAAACTTTCTATTGTCAACATTATGGCAAGGGATCAATAATTCTGCAGAATTCATATTAATTGTGTGGTTATTTTCTTATATATATATATATATATATATATATATATATATATATATATATATATATATATATATATATATATATATATATATATATATATATATATATATATATATATATATATATAAATATATATATATATATGTGGGGGGGAGGGAAGTAGCGCTCCCAAGGCGATGAGATTACCCCCCATTGGGGATATGGGATATTAAGGGTACTTCCCATCTCATCCTTCTGCCCAATGGCTCGTTCTGTTTCGCGTTCACCATCTTCTACACGGAGTAGGCTCTCCTTCGCACACACAGTATCCTCGGAGAAGCTCCGGGGGGCGGCTTCCAAAAATAGCCCCTCATCCACCCCTTCCTCCTTCACCATTTGGGAGTTGGTGGTCTCCGGTGATGGGGCTGGTGCTGCCAAGACTCTGCAGCCTTCTTGTTCTGATGCACTGTCATTAATTTCTGCAACATTCGCTGTCTGCACTCCAATTTCCATTTTGTTGAACATCACCTCTCTTCTCCTAGACCTCACCTCTTGTTCTTGACCGAAACTCAGATGTTCGAGCGTTCTGACAGTAAACCCTATTCTGTTTCCTCCTACTGTCTCTATCCTCAATTTTCTGCCAAAGGTGGTTGTTGTGCATACTTGCGCAACGATGTTGTTTGTTCTCGCGTCTCTAATTTGGAGTCTTCCGAATTTTCCACCTTATGGCTTAGGCTGTCTTGCCATTCTAAGACTAAATTCATTTTTCCTGTTTATTTATCTCCTAATTTTACTGACTAGGCTAAATTCTTCGACTATTTAAACTCCAAAATAGACCACATTCTTTTTTCTTCACCTTTCTCTGAAATCATCTTATGTGATTTCAATGTTCACCATCGTCAATGGTCTGTCTTCTAGCTCTTACGATTCAGCTAGTGAATGTGACTTCCATTTCGCTATCCAAAATGTCCTAGAGCAGTTGGTGCAGCTCCCTACTCGTATACCTAATCGTCTTGGAAATGAACCCGACATTCTAGACCTTTTTCTAACTTCTAATCCTTCTCCTTATACTGTTAAACTCTTTCCTCCTCTGGGTTCCTCCGATCACCTCCTTATCACTGTATCCTCTTCTATCTCTTCAAGTCTTCTACAGGAAAGACCTCCAATCCTATTGAAAGGAAACATTTGTGGCATTTCGGTGCCGCAAGCTGGTCGGACTTGCGATCGTACTTCTTTGATTTCCCGTGGAATGATTATTGTTTCCGTGGGAGGGGTCCCTCGGAGTGTGCAGAACGCATTACTGAGGTGATTCTCTCTGGCATGGAGGCGTGCATTCCATTTTCTTTCCCATCTACTAAACCTACCAAACCTTGGTTTAACTCTGCTTGTTCTTGCACTATCCGCCGCAGGTTTATTGCCTTCGGGGATTACCATCGTCTTCAAACTCCAGAAACTCATGCTACTTATATTTCATCCGGAATCGGAATCGTAACACTAAAAACTCTTTTCTCCGTAGAAAATGCAATAATCTTTCTGGTATTTTGCAAAAAAGTCAACTCTAACTTTGCTTCTTCCTCTTTCCCTCCTTTAGTATCTTTTAAAGAGTTCAGCTTTAGAAGGTAAAACAGCAGTTGTGCCTTTAAAGCTGAACTCTTTGCTCAAACTTTTGACTCTAATTCAACTTTAGACGATTCCGGAGCTATTCCTCCTCCTTCAACCCCCTCTCACTCAATTATGCCTAAAATTGGGAATTCCTTGTAAAGTTTCATTTCTGCCCTCTCTGAGCTTAATACTAAGAAGGCGTATGGTCCCGATGGTATTCCTCTTGTGGTTCTCAAAACTTGTGCTTCTGAACTTGCACCTTGGTAAATTATTTCGTCTTTGTCTCTCTACTTCATCCTTCCCTTCTTGTTGGAAACGTGTGCTCATTCAGCCTGTGCCGAAGAAGGGGGACCCCTCTCAACCCTCTAACTACTGTCTAATTTCTTTGACTTCCGTTCTTTCTAAAGTTTTTGAATCTATCCTTAATAGAAAGATTTGGAAACATCTCAATTCTTCTAATCTTATCTCTGATCGTCAGTATGGTTTTCGTAAGTAACGCTCTTTTGGTGATCTTCTCTCCCTTCTCTCTGACTCTTGGTCCTCCGCTCTTCGGCATTTCGGTGAATCCTTTGCTGTGGCGCTGGACATATGGAAAACCTTCGATAGTCTGGCAAAAAGCTTTGATTCCTAAACTTCCCTCTTTCGGTATCTATCCTTCTCTCTGTGATATTCTCTCTAATCTCCATTCCGGTCGTTCTATAGCAGCTGTTGTAGACGGCCACCGTTCTTCTTCAGGGTTCTGTCCTATCTCCAACACTTTTTCTGCTTTTCATTAATGACTTCTATTCCCTCACCTCCTATCCACTCCTATGCTGATGACTCCACCCTTCATTACTCCTTCCGGTTTGAAAAACGTCCCACTCAACAGCAGTTGGTAAACTCGAGAAGGGTAGCCTTGGAGCAACTAACATCTGATCTTTCACGTATTTCAAATTTAGGCAGAGAAAACATGGTTGTTTTCAATGCCTCAAAAACTCAATTCTTCTATTTCTCCACTCGACACAATCTTCCACACAACTATAATGTCTTCTTCGAAAACACACAACTCAAACCTTCATCTGTTCTTAATATTCTTGGCGTATCCTTTTCTTGTGATCTTTCTTTTAGAGATCACATTACTTCTCTTTCTAAACACGCTTTTAAGAGATTGGGTGTTCTGAGGCGCCTCCAGAATTATTTTACACCCTAGTTGCTTGCTATAAGAGGGGTGTTGTCCGTCCCGGTATGTAGTATGCTTCGCACATCTGGAGTGGTTCCACTCATACAACTCTTCTTTAGAAGGTGGAGTGTAAGGTTTTTCTTCTCATCAACTATCCTCCTCTTACTAACTGTCTCCAATTTTTTTCTACCCGTCGAATTGTTGCGTCACTCTCTCTTTACTATATCTATTGCAATGGATACTGCTCTTCTGGACTCTCTTGTCGCATACCTTCTCCATTGAGAAAGGCTCGTGCGACACGACTTTCTACACAGTCTCATCCTTTCTCTGTCCAACTCTCCGACCCCAGACTTAACCGCTATGCTCACTCTTACATGTACGCAACTGGTGAAATCTGGAACACACTCCCTTTCTCTGTTTTCCCAACTTCCTTGCACTTGCATACTTTCAAACCCCGTGTATCTGGACATGTTGGCCACCGTCGACCATTATAGATTTTTCCCAACTCTGGTGGAATTTGGTAGGCCTCTGGCCTTTGCCCACCGGAGTATATATATATATATATATATATATATATATATATATATATATATATATATATATATATATATATATATATATATATATATATATATAGTTTTTTTTTTTTTTATTTCTTCTGGTGGGCTACCAAATTCCACCAGAGTTGGGGAACATTCGGGATCTGACAGCTAATGGCCAGCGTGACCCGATACACGGCGTTTGAAAGTGTACGAGTCAAAGGAAGTTGGGAAAACAGATAAAGGGAGTGTGTTCCAGACTTTACCAGTAGAGTACATGTAAGGTTTGAGTTGAGTGTTTTCGAAGGAGATATCATAGTTGTGTGGAAGATTGTGTCGAGTAGAAAGATAGAGGAATTGAGTTTTTGAGGCATTGAAAACAACCGTGTTTTCTCTGCTCCAATTTGAAATACGTGAAAGATCAGAGGACGGTTTCTCAAAGGCCATCCTTCTTGAATCTATCAACTGCTGTTGGGAGGGACGTCTTTCAAATTGAAAGGAGTAATGGAGATTGGAGTCATCGACTTAGAAGTGTATAGGAGACGAAGTAATAGGTCATTGATGAAAATTAGAAAAATAGGTTGAGAAAGGACAGATTCTTGAGGAACACCACTATTTATAGATCTGTAGGAAGAACGGTTGCCGTCTACAACAGATACTAAAGAACGACCGGAAAGGAAAGTGGAGAGAAGGTCGCAGAGAAAAGGATAGATTCCGAAAGAGGGAAGTTTGGAAATCAAAGTTTTGTGCCAGACTCTATCGAAAGCCTTCAATATGTCTAGCGCCACAGCGAAAGATTCACCAAAACCCCGAAGAGCGGAGGACCAAGAGTAAGAAAGTAGGGAGAGAAGATCACCAGTAGAACGTTCTTTACG
>SEYY01000389.1:34535-47035 GCA_009176605.1 Armadillidium nasatum
TTTTCTTTCCGATAGTCCTATAGCAGCTATTGTAGACGGTCACAGCTCTTCCTATAAATCAACAATAGTGGTGCTCCTTAAGGATCTGTACAATCTCCAACTCTTTTCTAATTTTCATCAATGACTTTCTCTCTATTATTTCGTCTCCTATACACTCCTATGCCGATGACTCTACCCTTTGCTATTCCTTTCAATTTGAAAGACACCCATCCCAACAGCAGTTAATAGATTCAAGAAGGATGGATTGGAGTAACTGACCTCAGATCTTTCTTGTATTTCAAATTGGGACAGAAAAACATGGTTGTTTTCAATGTCTAAAAAACTCAATTTCACAATCTTTCTATTTGACACAATCTTCCACACAACTTTAACATCTTCGAAAACACTCAACTCAAAAGCCTTCATATGTTCTCAATATTCTCGGTGTTTCTGTTTCTCGTGATCTTTCTTGGAAACATCACATTACTTCTCTTTCTAAACAAGCTTCTAAGAGGTTGGGTGTTCTGAGGCGCCTTAGGGATTTTTTTACGACACCCCAGTTGCTTGCTCTTTATAGGGTGTTGTTCTCTCCTGTATGGAGTACACCTCACACCTGGGGTGGTTCCACACATAAAGGTATTCTCGAAAAGGTGGAGTCTAGGGCTTTTCGGCTCATCAATTCTCCTGCTCTTACTTCTCTCCAGTTTCTTTCTTCCCGTCGAATTGTTGCATCACTTTCTCTATACTATCGCTATTACAACGGACACTGCTCTTCTGAACTCTGACGTCTCATACCTCCTCCATTGAGAAGGGCTCGTGCGACACGACTTTCTACACAGTCTCATCCTTTCTCTGTCCAACTCTCCGACCCCAGACTTAACCGCTATGCTCACTCTTACATGTACTCTACTGGTAAAGTCTGGAACACACTCCCTTTATCTGTTTTCCCAACTTTCTTTGACTTGTACACTTTTAAACGCCGTGTATCGGGTCACGTTGGCCATTAGCGATCGGATCCGGAATATTCCCCAACTCTGGTGGAATTTGGTATGTCTTCGGCCTTTGCCCACCAGCGGATATATATATATATATATATATATATATATATATATATATATATATATATATATATATATATATATATATATATATATATATATATATATATATATATATATATATATATATATATATATATAATATGAAGTTTATTTGGTTTCCAACATCCCCAAATGGAATTTAATAAAATTCTGGTACAGATTTATTGATGATATTTTAATATTAGTTCCTAACTCATTCCCCTTACAGGAATTCCTATTGAAGTTAAATCAGTTGACAACTACTATTAAGTTTACATTTGAAGCACAAACTGAAGGTCAGGTATTTTTTCTTGGATCTTTTAATAATACAAGACAATAACAATTTATTTTTTAAAATAAACAGAAAACAGAGAGCACGTAACCAGGGGCTTCATGCCTTTTCAATTCACCTTAATTAAATTAAATAAAATTTCATATATAATACCTTTCTTTGCTCATTAAATATGTCAGACCGAAGATACTTGTAGGAGGAAATCAGATTCATTTTCCAACAGTTTTTGTCTCTGATATACCATTGCCTTTGTTAATAAACAGTTAATGCGAGCAAGACTATATATTTCACGCAAGGGAGTGGTGGAAGTTTATGTTAAACTAGTAAATACTGTTGTTATTCCATATTTTGAAGCTATAGCTACTTTAAAATTTACTATGTCCATCATTTTTAATTTGCATAACATAATATATTTGCAAATTATATTATTTTTATATATATATATATATATATATATATATATATATATATATATATATATATATATATATATATATATATATATATATATATATATATATATATATATATATATATATATATATATATATGATCCATAACAATAATACAGTTGATGAAAAGCAGGGAGGAGTTTACTCTGTCCCTTGTATTACATGTTCTGCACCGTATTATATAAAACACTAAAGTCTTTACAAGTTCGAATTGATCAGGACAAAGCTTATGTGAAGAGATGTAATGTAATTTACTTCCTTGGATACGATGAAAGATGCTAAATTTGTTTTTGAATTGAAATCTAAGTCTCTTAATAGATTAGTAGAATCATTTTTTATTTATAAAGACTCTACCGAATTTTAAAATATCCTGGATTTTTCGAAGTTGACAAGGTCTTAATAAAATTCTTCCGTAATATTTTTAAACCCAAAAAATTCTAAATTGCTGCAAAATATTTCTGTTTCTGACTACCTCGAAGTTGACTCCACGCTGTGTTTGCTTGTTTTCTTGCATTTTCCTCTTACTATTGACCTGATGAGAGAGACGAAATAAGTCTCTGAAACTCTTACTATTTTCTTTTTTTTCTTCTTTTTTTTAATCCTTCATTTTTGATCATTTTCTTTATAATACTAAGTTATATATATATTTGGGATGGAGCGATACCAAAATATTTTCCGATAACGATACTTAAAAATTCCCCGATACCGATACCTAAAAATATGCCGATACTACTACCAATACCGATACCGATACTTTACTCTTGTCCAAAATTTTTACCGATACCGATACTCAAAAATATGCCGATACCGATACTATCCATCTAAATATATATATATATATATATATATATATATATATATATATATATATATATATATATATATATATATATATATATATATATATATAATATATATATATATATATATATATTGGAAATTAAATTTGAATTTAATGAGAATATCTAATTATCCTATATTTTGAGGTGTTTAAGTAAACTTTATTTAAATTGTAAGTATTTAATATGAATATGAATGCTACTCAAAGCTACTATTATGTTTTGTTAAAAGATGGAGTATGGGTTATGTAATATAAAATCCTTCCAGCAAATTTTTTCTCAGAAGTAGATTAGTATTTCTGGCTTTGGCCAAAATTTCTTCAAAGTTCCTTCCAGAACTGAAACCGAAGCTTGAAAAATCCAAATTCTGGTACATCCTATAATATATATATATATATATATATATATATATATATATATATATATATATATATATATATATATATATATATATATATATATATATATATATATATATATATATATATATATATATATATATATATATATATATTGATGAGCTAGCAAAATTCAACAGCCAAATAATAACTGGTTCGCTGTCCTGTTTGATTACATAGTAAAAGAGCTAGGAACTGGTTTTCTTTCCTGAGAAGAATTTAACTACTTGTTTGGGTAAACTGGCTCCTGCTTACCACTATATATATATATATATATATATATATATATATATATATATATATATATATATATATATATATATATATATATATATATATATATATATATATATATATATATATATATATATATATTCAGATTCAGATTCAGGGTGAATGCAAAATTGCTTTGCGAAGAATAAACACAGATGTAAAAGAAGGTGACCAAAATCATGTGATGCATTGGAATTCTGAAAGAATATTGTCTCTTGCTTTATTAGGAACTATTCCTTCAGCATTTGTTATATCTAATCCTGTGACTGAATACCTCCTAGCCTTTCTTTTGACAGTACATGCTCACTGGTAAGTTATATTTTAAAGAATAGTTATTGTTGACATATAGTATATTAACTTTTTAAGAATGAATATCCTTATGACAAGATTCCTTGTTGAGATTTCCTGTCCTTGACTTCTTTTTTCACAATTTTTTTGTTTAGTATAGTCTTCTCTCTATCTTTATTCTTCAAATTATCTTTCATTTTATTCTAGTTTTGGGTTTAATTACATTTTTCTTTTACTCTCGACAAAATACCTTCATATTGTCAATTATTCCCAGATAAAACACATGATTTTTAGTCAAATGTCTGCTCCTTTCAGATTTTTTTTTTGGTTAATTTTTCTTTACAGTATCATTCATATTTCAACTCTCTGATTCAAACTGTATCCACTCTCTACTGGAAAGGTCTGACACAATATTCCTTCCTTTACAGTGTTTTTCCCTCAAATTGACTTATTATTATTTGAAATACACTAATTCATTGATTGATTACTTATAACTTCCAGATATATATATATATATATATATATATATATATATATATATATATATATATATATATATATATATATATATATATATATATATATATATATATATATATATATTATTTTACAGATCGCCACAGCTCACGGGCAGAGCCCTTTTCAAGGAGGGGGCACACACACATGGAGAAGATTCATTTAAACATACACACCAAACGCACAGATCTCAGGTGGGCGCAGACGGAAGCCTTGAAGAGAGGAAAATAAAATACAGGAGGAAAAATAGATGAAGATAGAGAGTTCCACAGAATAGAGGTGGCTGGAAAGAAAGAGGTACCACAAGGGGCTAGCCTGGGATTTCCTACGTCCACACAAAATTGGTGAGAAAGCAGGGCACCCCTTGTGCAACGAGGACGACGGAATGATGGAGGAATGCGAGAGGCTAATTCCCTCGAGCACCTGCCATTGTAGTACCTATAGAAAAGAGAGCGCGCCAACGTCACGTCGCAGAGACAGAGGGTCAAGAGAGTTTGAAAGTAGGGGACAGTTAATTAATCTTTTAGCTTTTGACTCAACTCTATCCAGAAGAGAGGAGGAGCCGGAGCCCCCCCAAATGTGAGAACAGTACTCCATACAAGGGCGAATAAGACCCTTATATATTTGGAGTAACTGTTCAGAAGGGAAAAAATTCTCGCAATCTGAACAGAATTCCCAGCTTCTTAGAGGCCGCTTTAGCAACCATTGTGATATGTGGTTTCCAAGATAGTTTGTTGTTTATGTTTAGACCAAAAATGTTAATGTTATTTACAGGTGAGACGGGAGAGCCATCGAAGAGGATAGGAAAGTTGGGAGGTGTTTTTGAGAGGGAGATGTGAAGAAGTTGAGTTTTTAAAGAGTTGAATTTAACAAGGTTGCTATGACCCCAACGGGAAATCCCATCCAGATCGGCAAGAATAGAATCGGAAAGTTGAAAACGAGAAGCAACTCTAGAAGCAAAAGAGGGAGCAGATTTGAAATGAGTAGAAGAATGTAGAGTTGAGTCATCAGCATAAGAGTGAACAGAGTTAGAAGTGCAGTTGAGAAGATCGTTAATGAAAAGTAAGAATAAAGTTGGAGATAAAACAGAACCCTGAGGAACACCACAGTTGACAGAAAAGGAGGAAGAGGTCGCTCCATCTACAATTGCCGAAATGGTACGATCTGAGAGAAAACTAGACAATAGTGAGCAAAGAGAAGGAGGAAACCCAAAGGAGGGGAGCTTGGAGAGCAGTGACACATGCCACACCAGGTCAAAAGCCTTGGATATGTCAAGCGCCACCACACAAGACTCCCCGAAGTCCCTAAGGGCAGAAGACCATAGATCAGTGAGATAGGAAAGTATGTCACCAGTTGACCTCGAGCGTCGAAAGCCATACTGATGATCAGAAAGAAGAGAATGAGACTCCAAATGATCCAGGAAATGAGAGTTGAGAAGAGTTTCAAAAATTTTAGATAGAACACAGTTGAGAGCTATAGGTTAGAAGGGTCAGATCGACTACCTTTTTTCAGGATCGCTGAAATTAGATTTCAGGATCCCATACACCTGATCATGAGTAATTACAGGCAGAGACATGGGACACCTGAGAGGAGAAGGAGTAGGAGGAGGGATGCCAGAATCGAGCATGGTGGAATTAGATGAAAAAAGGAGGCCGAAGAGATTAGCCTTTTCGGAAGGAGTATTAGCAACAGAACCATCAGAGCGAATAAGAGGAGGAAAGGCAGATTTACAGAAGTTGTTAGAGATATTCCGAGCTGAATGAAAATTAGCAAGAGTGATAGGAGAAGGAGAGTTTTTCCATTCACGATAAGCACTGTCTCTCTCACGAAGGGCAAGAGAACAGCCGTCATCGAACCATGGATTTTGAGGAGAAAAGGATTTAGTTGAAGATGGAATGAATCTGCCCATCCCGTCAAGGATTACGGCCCCTACCTTTTCAGCAGAGACAGAAGCGTCCCCCGAGACAAAGCAAGATTCACTCCAATGATAGTTAGCAAAGAAGCGGCACATTGCCCCCCAATTAGCCCGATTAAAGTGCCAGAAAGTACGTTTAGGGCATGGTGGAGCTGTTGGAGAGAAAGCATTATAATTAAGAGCTATAAGTTATGGTCAGAGTTACCAATAGGAGAGAAAATGGTGTATTTATATCTAGAAGGAGTAGTGGTGAAGCATAAATCAAGTGTATTCAAGAATTGGTTAGGACGATCTGGAATGTGTGTGGGTTCACTAATCAATTGCTCCAGATCGTTAAGAATGCTGAATGATTTGGCCTCCCTCCCACCTGTATCAGTATGAGAGGAAGCCCAACCATTCAGTGTGGTGTACGTTGAAATCCCCTAAATAGAGGACTTCAGCATTTGGATGAGAAGAAGTGACAGTCTTCGTGAGTAGTAGTAAGGTATTGAAAAAAGAACTGGAAAATCTGTTCCATTAGGGGAGCAGTAGCAGAAACACAAGATAATTGTAGTAGTAGGAAGACAGATTTTAAGCCATAAGACGTCGAAATTAGGAGATTCTAGATTTACGAGACGTGTCACAGGAGTGTTAATGTTAATATAGGCACAGACTCCACCATTTAGACGGAAATTGTGAAAAAAGTTGTAGTTAGAGACATTAAGATTGCTAGAGAAAGAATCCCTGTCCAACTGGGTCTCAGACAGAAGCAAAAGGTTAGGAAGAGAGGTAGTGAGGTAGTGTTCAACAGACGTGAGATTAGATTGAAGGCCACGAACGTTAGCAAAAAAAATGGAAAGCCCCCGTCTACGCCCAACCCCACGATCACTCAAATTAGGCTTTAAAAAAAAAAAAAAAAAAAAAAAAAAGACACGTGCACACGCAATCTCACACACAGTCACGCTCGCACGCACGTAACCCTACACTTAAACACGCACTCTTGCACGCACCCACGCACCCAAGCAAGCACACAATATAGTAAACTAAAATAATTAATATTAATATTAAAAAATATTAAAACAATATTTAAATATTAAACCTATAAATATATATATATATATATATATATATATATATATATATATATATATATATATATATATATATATACATTATTATATATATATATATAATATATATATATATATTAGTGATGGATCGGATGTCATATTTTGCAATTTGCGGATGCTGATGTCGAATTTTGGAGAAGTGCTGATGCGGATGTTGAACTTTCGAACTTTAGTCCAAAAGTTCATGTTCTTTTGGAACTCTTTGAAAGAGATTCCTCTGGTCAAGAGGTCAGCGGGATTATCCTCTGTTCTTACATATAGAAAATTGGGGATTAAAGAGTGATTTTCTTTTAGAGCGGAGCTCATACTTAGAATATCTTGAACCCGATTTCTAACAAATATTTGTTTGGACTTTAATCCCTTATTTTGTACCCAGGCCAATGTAATTTGAGAGTCAGAGAATATATTCAAACATTTGAATTTACTCCCAGATAGACTACTCAGAATTTGTGGAAGGCATTTTAAGGCCAAGAATACTGACAACAGCTCCAAGCAAGGAAGAGTTTTTCCTTTTGCTGGAGCGACTTTTCCCTTTGACCAGAGAATATTCGGACCTACTGCTTCAGAATAAATATAAACTACAAAGCCATAGGCTACAGCACTAGCATCGCAGAATATATTAATACTTAAATTAGAGTCACAGGACTCGAAACAAGATCTGGGGAAGGTGATCTCTTTAAGGGAGTTGAGATCTTTGCTCAACTTTTCCCAAGAACTTTTAATATCCTGATTGAGCTCATCATCCCACCCCATCTCTTCTGCCCACGTCATCTTCATTAGAAGACGCCCTCTGATGGTGACAGGGAGACAAAGAGAAAGCGGGTCAAATACTTTTGAAATCTCCGACAGGAGTTGTCTTTTTGTGGAGACTATTCCCAGAGAATAATCACTCAAACCCAGGGTATCTTGGGAGGTGTTGTATAAGTACCCTAACACTCTCTCTTCATCACACTGATGAGAGACGAGCATGTTTTCTTCCTCGAATACAGTCCTGAGCTCATGACAATTTGTGTTCCACGAGCACAAATTAAAACCACCTTCACTCATGCGTGAGGTGGCCTTTCGAAAAATATCCTCCAACTCTTCAACAGAAGATGAAGAATATATAAAATTGTCAACATAGAGATTATTCATCAGGAGAGAAGAACACAGATCGGCAGGGTATTTTTTGGCATGATGTTTAATGACAGCGCCTAAAATATAAGGACTGACTGCCAACCCAAAGATTATGGTAGCATAACGGTAAGTAAGTAGTTTACCATCGCTTTCCCAAAAGAAACAGAACCTATTTCTGTCCTCCTCCAACTTTAGACGAATCTGAAGGAACGCTTTAGAAATGTCTGACAGGACAATATATTTGTTTGTTCTGAAAGAGATTAATATTTTGAAAAGGGAGGCGATCAAATCTACTCCAGGATATACAGCCTGATTCAGAGAGGGACTATTTCTAATTTTCAGGCTGCAATTGAAAACAGGCCTTATTTTGGTTGTAACCTGAAGTGCCTGCTTTATTACCGGTCTGTGAGGTATCCAAATGAATTTATGGAAGTCTTTGGGCTGCACCTCAACAGACTCGATAATACCCTCTCTTCAAATATTCTTTGAAAATATCCCCATACCATTCGTCAAGTCCCTGAGATGTCATTTTCTTTTTGACTCTCTGCATAGTTGCTAATGCAACATGATGATTTGATGGGACTTGTTCTAGAATATCCTGGTACCAAGGTAACTCTACATGGTACTTTCCGTCCCTGAACTCAATAGCTTCATGGAATTTAGAAATATAATATTCATCGATGGAGCCCTGATCCCTCTCCTCATTAATACCCAAAGACTCTAGTTTATAGAGATTCTCTAGACCTAAATCCAGTTCTGCTTCAGGATGTGTATGAAGCATAGGGTTAAAATAGGATGGAACCGGGTCCATGATCATGTTTACTACTGAAGCAGGGACTTTTTTCACAGATCTTCGCAGAGTAGACGGTATGGAGAGTTTCTCCTTCTGTCAAGAAGATTTGACAGGAGAACTTTTAGTCCTTGAATAATTTGACTTCCCGAAGATTTTTGCTTCCTGGGAAGGAGTCAAAAAAGATTTGACAGGTCCAAAGGGCACAAACCCGTGACAGGTGTCAAGAGCACTGCCTCAAATACACTTAACAGTTTTCAGATGCTTTAAAAGATGAATTGCATCTATGCCCAGCAATCCCTCTATATTTGTCACCTTGTCACTGTGCAGGTCTTCATAATGAGTATCTGCTATTTTATAGCCACTTTGGGATATGTTGAGAATAGCTCCTCTTAAACCTTTGACTTCAAAGCTGACATCCAGCTGTGGGTCAATATTGACTGGGAGACTATGAAACTTTTTCCCGCAGCAAATACCCATCTCTAAATTTAATGATCTTAACGTCCTTACTTCCTCTCCTAGGAATGTTTTAATCTTATTATCGAAGGAAGGCAAGGATTGAATATTAATACCCAACTTGGTAAGAATACTACTATTAAAATATGTATGTTGCGAACCTAAGTCCAACAGCATACGGACAGGGACGATTTTGTTCCCTTTCTTTACTCTAATAGAGATGGTAGGTAGAATATTCTGAGATGTAGCAGTACCTGCATTTATACCTATGTGGCTACTGCTAGCCAGATTATTTTCTGCAGTGCTGGAAGTTGGATGGTGACTATCATTAGAAGAGCCACTGGAGATCTCTGAATTACGAGAATAACATAGAGCAGAAATATGTGCTCTATTTCCGCATTTTCCACATGGACTGCTAAGTCCATATTTCTTTGCAGGACATTTATTCGATATATGTTTTAAACTAGAGCAGTTAAAACACATGTTTAACTCTCTGCAACGTTCTCTCCTTGTTTCAGGAGAAGAATATTTCTCGCAAGAAATCATTCTATGTTTCCCTTCACAAAATTTACATTTTGAAGGAGGTGAATGAGAAAACTTTTTCTTCCCCTTTTCATTTGGAAATACTTCAGCTCTTTTTTCAGCTTTAGAATATTTCGACGACTCCTCTTCAGAGGAGACAGAAGCATTATAAGAAGATGACTTTTTGTTATTCCTACTTTGCTTCTGACGTTCAGAATATTTTTCCTTTTTAGGGGAAGCTTGATTTTTATCTCTACCCTTTTCGATTGATTTTAAGACACGACCATAATTATCTAGAATATGGTTTAGGGAGGGATACTCTTCCTGTGTTAACAATTTAAGCTCTCTCAAGAAATTGGAAGGGAGCTTGTCGACTATTAGGTGGCTCATAAGTTTACAGCCAGCCGACGAAACGTCGAAAAAGTTTAACCCAAACTCATTGAGCTCGTGAAGATTTGCTCTCACTTCCGACAAGAATATTCGAATATTTTCCAGATTTTTATTATCTAGATTTGGAGCAGAATCTATTTTATGAAATAATGAGTCAACTATATATGACTCGTCTAAATAAAGATTCTTTAAGATGTTCAATGCCACCTCCAAATTTTCATCCACATTGGACAAGTGCTCGATGTCTTTAAGAGCATTCCCCTCCAAAAGAGATTTCAAATATTGAAGCTTGGCAGCATCAGAAATATCCTTCCTTGTCCCATAAATATTCTGGAATGAGAGCAAGAATGAACGGAAGGAGTAACGATCTCCTTCACCTTTGAATACTTGACATTTAATAGCAGGGATTTTAATCTCCTGCTTTGAAGCTTGAATATTCTTCAGAATATTCTGAATATCAACTCTGGACATCGAATCATCCCGAGAATGCTCCGACGCAGGTGAAAGATAAGTCTTTTGATCAGGAGTCATTCTGAGAAGCAACTTCTCATTCCTCATATGATAATGAGATGCTTCTATGATTTCCTCATCTAAAATGTTGGAGTCATATTTTAGAAGAGAAGAATTACTAATGATTTCTTCAATTTTGGTGTCAAAGATTTTAACCTCTGCAAGATACTGCTTCACTCCTTCGAGCTGTGACAGAGTAATCTGAGTATCCTCTTCGCTAGAGGAAAGCTCAAGAATATTCTTAAAAAGCAGAGTGATTTTCCTCTTAACAACTGCTCTAGATCTTTTTACAGGAGACAGCCTTTCTTTCAATTCCTGAAGGAGACTATTTCTATCTTCAGGAGAGAGGGTGTCTGCTTCATTTCCCCCCAATTCTCCACTTAAGCTATCCTCCAGTTCCGAAATTAGAAGACTAGCAGCTGTCTTGTCAAAAAGAGGCATTTTTTTTTAATATTCAAAATACAACGCAAAATACGCAAAATAAATATACGCAAATTCGCAAAAATACAAACGCAAAATACGCAACGAAAGAGTAACGCAAAATGCACAATCAAACGCAAATGTGCTTTGCTAGAATATACGCAAAATATTCACAGACTAAAATTTATATATATATATATATATATATATATATATATATATATATATATATATATATATATATATATATATATATATATATATATATATATATATATATATATAATATATATATATATATAATATATTATATATTTATATATATATTTTCAAAATTTAGGTTTTTAAAAGTCTTTCGTTAAGACTTATAGGTTAGCTTTTCTAAACCTAATGGCAGATCGTATAAGCTGTTTTACGCATATACAAATATAAATATCTGCACATACAACCTATTTCACTAGTAAAGAATATGAAGCGCAAATTTGACCGAATAAATTTTAATTTTCACACGCATATGAAAATTAACGCAAACGTGAAAACGAAAAATACTTTCTCTAGATGAAATCTAGAGAGCAAAATTTTTCTCAAGATAAAATAATCAATTAGATTACTTCATTAATGTCACTCAGTTTACGAGTGAAAATGTATCCTGATGTAAGGATTTTTGCAGAATCAATATAAGGAGTATTGTTGACTCTCTATATTGAGATGTTAGTTTTTTAGTTATCTTTTGGAGGCAATATTCTTTTGGAGACTAGGGTTAGTCGCTTATATAAATATAGAATATTTATATAAACGGAGATGATACACCGCTAGAATAAGCTTTGAGAAAAATTGTGTTTTTCCCACTGCCTGAAACGAATATAGTAAACCCGTTTAAAGCCTCCAAGAATATGTAGTTTAATAGTTAGCAAACAGAGCTTTCAAAGATTTGACGAATGTGAAATATTAACGCGAAAGGCTCCGAATGCAACTTATATAACTTCAAGAACACTCTTGGCTTCAAACCAACTACCTGCCTGTTATTTGACAGAATAAACGACACGGCAAGCAATCGGCCAATCTCCAAGAATATTCTATCTGTTATCAATTGCAAATTTGAACTCTTTGATAAACACTCAAAATACGAAAGGTTTAAACATAAAGTTGTTTAGAA
>SEYY01000389.1:49535-61332 GCA_009176605.1 Armadillidium nasatum
TGACTCCCCGTTGGGTTTTACCAGTAATTGATAAATAAATACCGTGTTAAATTTGTAATCACTTTCTCTTAAAATTTTTATTTTAACACTAAATACAGCTGAGCACAATTCTGTACCAATTAAGCTGTCTTTTAAAAAATGATTCACTTGTCTGACAATAAACTAAAGACTGAGTTTTAAGATTCATTTTGCTGTAAGCAAGTCTAGACTTTTAAGAAAAACTATTTTCAAAGACTAAAAAGACTAGGGCAGACTTAAGATTATTTCCCAGCAACAGCCAATATGACGATTTGTAATTGGTTGAATCACTAAATATTATGCATTCAGTGTACTATTATTTTACTTTTATTGAAAATTCATATGATTTAAAGCATTTCATGATTTTATGTTAATTCGTCATATATATATATATATATATATATATATATATATATATATATATATATATATATATATATATATATATATATATATATATATATATATATATATATATATATATATATATATATTATATATATAATGATAAAGAGAATAGCAAAAAACAAGTAGAGCATTCTATATAAACAATGATCAACTTTGAGAAACTTCTTATTAATGAATAAAATTCTGTATATTATATTGACTTTATTATGATAAATCTATAAATAACGTTTCGGCCTTTTTTTGGCCATCTTCATGATTTTATCTGAAATTTTTTTTAAAAAATGGTACAATAAAGTCAAAAAAAAAAAACAAAAATAATAATAATAACACAAATAAACACATCTAATAAATGAATCTAAGAACTGTAAAAACTTAAGTGAATAAGCGTTAAGTATAAATAAGAATGAATAATTAACAATTATATGAGAATCAGGAATAATGATTATGTCTTTATCAAAATATCAGACATGACAAATTAAAAAAGGTGCACAACAAAATAATATTTAAACGGATGAACTATTCGGTAACGTGACTGCTAGGTAACTGGAATAAACTTAAATGATAGACAAAATGAAAAAATGACACGTATGTACAAACACACAAACAAAAGCAATATATGGTTATAAAAAAAATAATAATATATACATAATAATACATGGCATAAATTATAAAGATAATATATACAGACAATAATATATAGATAACTAAAAATAAAAAATAAGAATATAAATAATAATAAAAAAAAAGAAAAAAGGGGAATAAATAAAAAATAAAAAATTTATATCAAAAACAATAATATAAACTAACAAACTAAGTATAGATTTAAGGGCTGCTACTATGGACTGAGATGAGTTGTACACTCAGAATGATGTCTGATAGAATCAGGACTATAACAATGTAAGAAGTTGAACAATTGGAGTGTTCCAAAGTGTAGAGAGTGTAGGTAAGTAATATGGAATAAAAGATTAGATTAAGTAACGAAACTTAGAGATCGGTGACAAGCAAGGGTATAGTAGAAAGATTATTGTTGAGGTCAGGTTTTAATTTATGAATATACAGTGCTTCAAGGATACGGAGTGAGTTGGAATTGGAGTGTGAAAATAGAACAGAAAAATGGTTTTGAAGAATAGAGGAATGGCAGGAAAGTGAATGATTGCGTATAATTTATACCATGTATTATTATATATTATTATTATTTTTTTTATAACCATATATTGCTTTTTGTTTGTGTGTTTGTACGTACGTGTCATCTTTTCATTTTGTCTATCATATAAGTTTATTCCAGTTACCTAGCAGTCACGTTACCGATAGTTCATCAAATCAAATATTATTTTGTTGTGCACCTTTTTTAATTTGTCATGTCTGATATTTTGATAAAGACATAATCATTATTCCTGATTCTCATATAATTGTTAATTATTCATTCTTAATTATACTTAACGCTTATTCACTTAAGTTTTTACAGTTCTTAGGTTCATTTATTAGATGAGTTTATTTGTGTTATTATTATTTTTGTTGTTTTTTTTTCTGACTTTATTGTACTATTTTTTAAAAAAATTTTTCAGATAAAATCATGAAGATGGCCAAAAAAAGGCCGAAACGTTATTTATAGATTTATCATAATAAAGTCAATATAATATAAGAATTTTATTCATTAATAAGAAGTTTCTCAAAGTTGATCATTGTATATATAGAATGCTCTACTTGTTTTTTGCTATTCTCTTTATCATTAAAATTAAGCTCAAAAGGAGCAACATTATATCTTATATATATATATATATATATATATATATATATATATATATATATATATATATATATTATATATATATATATATATATAATATATATATATATATATATATATATATATATATCGCATCTGTTGAGCATCACCTTTCTAACTCTTCCAAACATTCTTCTTCTATCTGAGACCCAGTTATCAAGGGATTCCTTCTCTAGTGAACTAAATATCTCTAACTATAATTTATTTTACAACTTTTGCCTTAAGGGTAGGGTCTGTGCCTATATAAACATTAACACTTCAGTAACTTGTCTCAAAAATCTTGAATCCCCTAATTTCTATGTTTTATGGCTTAATTAAAATCTTTCTTCCTACTACTACAATTATTTTATGTTTCAGCTACTGTTCCCCTAGTGGAAACAGATTTTCCGATTCTTTTTGAATATCTAACTATCTCTCATAAGGTTTTCATCTTCCCATCCAAATGCTGAGGTCCTATATTTAGGGGATTTCAACATACATCACACTGAGTGGTTGGACTCCTTTCATACTGATACAGGTGGGGAGGAGGCTAAATCATTCAGTATTCTCAATGATCCGGAGCAATTGATTAAGGAACCTACACGCATCCCAGATCGTCCTAACTAATTATTAAGCACACTTGACTTGTGCTTCACCACTACTACTACTCGTTATAATAACAACCATTTTCCCTCCTATCGGTAACTCTGACCACAATCTTATAGCTCGTAAGTATAACATTTTCTTTATTTTTATCTGACTTTAGAACGAAAACATAAAAAGTTCAGGAACCTTAAGAAATTGAGCTTCACACTAATAGAAAGGGAATTTTATAAGATTGCTTTAACTTATTATTAGGTAAACTTTGGAGAAAATTCCCATCTTCCTTTTGGGAACCCTCCACTCTTCAGCAATTTATAGGGAAAGACTTCTGCGCCATCAGAAGGTATGAAACTACCTCCTCACTAGGCATAACCCAAGAAGTATTTGATTTGTCTGGTTCGTTCCTTTGTACCCCTTTTAACTTTGGCATGTCCTTTCCTATTTCACTTACCTAAAGGATATCTCTTGTGTACACTCGATCTTACATTGGAGTGCTTGTTAAATGTTTAATGAGCACATCCACTGTTGTCCCCATAAACTCCACAGACTTACAAGCACAAACTCGAGCAGCATCTTTTAAAACAAGGATTTAAAATGTTGGAGATGCTGGAAGGAAGACCCCATCACCACTTGGGAGTTGAGTTGGTGCCGCAGGCTTGCTCTGGTGCAGTCGTCAATTAACATTAATCTCTTCAAAAGTCAGTCTGTTTTCTTTTTAACTTTGTTGAACACCACCTCTGAATCTTTCTCACTTTTTGTTTTTAACCAAAACTCAAATGCTTGGGCATTCCAATAATCCTTCAGTTTCCACTTAATGTCTTCATCTATTTTCTGACAAAGGCTGTTGTGTATGTGTGTGCAGGGACGTCGCTCATTTTCTTGTTTTTAATTTAGAGTTCTCTGAATTTTCCACCTTGTGACTTATGCTCTCTTGCCAGTATACGGCTAAACTTTCTTGTTTTGTTTATTTATCTTCTTACGCTACTTACTATCCTATTTTTTTATTTATTTATTTATTTATTTGATTGTATTAAGTCTAAAAGAGAGCATATTCTCTTTTTTTTCTGAAATCATTATCTGTTTTCATTGACTCACAAACTGAATTATTTCATCCATCAACCAAGCATGATCTTCCACACAACTACAATATCTTGAAAATAAATGTAGCAATCCCTTTTCTCAATATTTTATAGTATTTACTTTCATCATGATCTTTGAAGAATCACATTTTTTTTATTACCAAATTAGATTCTAGGAAGTTAATTGTGCAGATGCATCTAAAGAAGTTCTGCATAAAATTTTAGTTGCTGTATATGGGTGGCTTCACTCCCACAACCCTTTTAAAAGGTCCATGCTCTGTAGAGTTTTTCCCCTAATCGTTTCTCCCGTACTCATGGACTCTTAATTTCTCTCTTGTCATCAAACTATTGCATCACTATCTTTACACAATAGCTATTACAACACACCATTTTTCCGAATTCTCAAATCTCATATTTCCTCAATTGAGATCTTGTCATCCAACTTGTTATCAACACGATAAATTTTTCCATGTCAAACTCATGCCAGATATATCCGCATTGCTCATTCTTCAATATACTGTAATGTTAAAGTTAAGGCTCCTTTTTTCGTTTCTTCCGCTCCAATGACTTCCAACATTTTGAAACCCTGTTTATATTTTGATTCATGTTGACCATTGGTTGATAGAAAGTTATTGTCGTTTCTTTATATTGGTATATCTTACAACGGCAGATACCGGAAGGAAATTGTCCTCTAGCATTCTTCCCTCATAGCGTTGACTTGACAGCAAAAGGGGTGCATTACTTGCACATGAAAATTATGCAAGTAAACTCTTCCTACTCATTTTGGTGCCTCCTCATTTCCAGCAATCTCTTTTCTGTGAAACCCTTTGCTATCTTTTATTTGTTCTGCTACTTTAATATGCCTCTCCTTAAAGCCTCCGTCTGCACTGGCCTGTGAATTTGGATTTGGGGATGAAGCTTGTATATATATATATATATATATATATATATATATATATATATATATATATATATATATATATATATATATATATATATATATATATATATATATATATATATATATATATATATATATATATATATTAGTGATTAGTGATGGACCGAATGTCATTTTTTCTCATTTTGCGGACTTGGATGCGGATGCAGATATAGAATTTTCGTCAAGTGCGGATGTGGAATTTTCGAAATGCGGATGCGGATACTGAATTTTCGAAAGTGCTGATGCAGATGTTAAACTTTTCGAAAACGCAGATGCGGATGTTGAATTTTCGAAAGTGAGGATGTGGAGGTCAATTTTGATGAGAACGCGAATGCAAAAATATCATATATATATATATATATATATATATATATATATATATATATATATATATATATATATATATATATATATATATATATATATATATATATATATATATATATATATATATATATATATATATAAGTAGTATTTGTAGCGACTTTCGACCGGTGCCAGATTTAAAAATCTGGCAACCTGTCCCTAACGGTCTTTTCTGCATTTGCGTGCAATCCTGCATTCTCAGGGACCTTCCTGACATTTTCTTTGTCGGTTCACGGACCCACGCGGGCCCACGGACCCCCAGACCCCAAGATCGAAACAAATTTCAGGTGGACTGAACCGCAAAGAAAATGGTCAGGAAAGAAAGTGAGGTGAACGCAGCGATTTTGCAAACTCAGGCAACTTCCTGATACCATTTTTGGGGGGTTCACGGGGCCCCTTTCCCAGACTTGAGGCCAATTTCAATGGGTTGAACCCCCAAAAATGGTATCAGGAAAGAGCGTGAGGTCAATTTGAGCTGAGTGATTTGCATGGCAAATCAAAAATTCCGTTTGGCTTAGGTTGCCAGATTTTTAAATCTGGCACCGGTCGAAGTCGCTACATATACTACTTATATATATATATATATATATATATATATATATATATATATATATATATATATATATATATATATATATATATATTATATATATATATATATATATATATTATATATTAGGGATGAGCGATAAAAATTTTTACCGATACCGATACCGATACCAAGACTTTCAATTTCACCGATACCGATACCGAAAATTTGCCGATACCGATGCCGATACCGATACCAATTTTTACTTATAAGAATTTATATATAATATATATATATATATATATATATATATATATATATATATATATATTATATATATTATATATATATATATATATATATATATATAATATATATATATATATATATATCAGATCCAGTAGGCTCTAAAGCCTGTCAGTGGGGCCAGCACTCGTCTCTATCTAGATCTGTCGTAAATAATTCCATCTGCCACCAACTGTTCCATCATAGGCAGCTGATGCGCCTCAGTGAATCCCGAACTGACTCCATTCATCTCTCATTTGTCTCCCTCTCGGTCTTCTTAATCTTGGCCTGCACTCTCACTCCCTCTAGTCTCTCTCCCCTCCTGCATCCTCCACACGTGTCCCAACCATCTCAGTCTTGCTACATCTATCTTTTGATTAATTGGTTCAACCCTAAACTTATCTAATTCTTTCGCTTCTTATCTCTCCTTCCTGGTTCTTCCCACCATCAAACGCAGCACCCTCATCTCTGTTTGCTTGAATTTCTTCTCTTGTTGTCGCACTCCAAGTCTCCGTTCCATATTACAAAATTGAGGTTAGAATACTTTCAAAAATTACTTTCTTTACTCCTATATCCATTCTTTTGTCTGCCAAGACTGGGTACAGCGCTCACACCATTCTTCCGTATTTCTCCATCCAGTTGGTGATTTCCAGCATATTACTTCATTCCCTTGTGAATACTTTCTCCTCCCCAAATATTCACATCTCTCTACTACAATCACCTCCTCGCCATGCACCTCTCTCTCTCTCTCTCTCTCTCTCTCTCTCTCTCTCTCTCTCTCTCTCTCTCTCTCTTCTCTCTCTCTCTCTCTCTCTCTCTCTCTCTCTCTCTCTCTCTCTCTCTCTCTCTCTCTCTCTCTCTCTCTCTCTCTCTCTCTCTCTCTCTCTCTCTCTCTCTCTCTCTCTCTCTTACTCTCTCTCTCTCTCTCTCTCTCTCCTCTCTCTCTCTCTCTCTCTCTCTCTCTCTCTCTCTCTCTCTCTCTCTCTCTCTCTCTCTCTCTCTCTCTCTCTCTCTCTCTCTCTCTCTCTCTCTCTCTCTCTCTCTCTCTCCTCTCTCTCTCTGCTCTCTCTCTCTCTCTCTCTCTCTCTCTCTCTCTCTCTCTCTCTCTCTCTCTCTCTCTCTCTCTCTCTCTCTCTCTCTCTCTCTCTCTCTCTCTCTCTCTCTCTCTCTCTCTCCCTCTCTCTCTCTCTCTCTCTCTCTCTCTCTCTCTCTCTCTCTCTCTCTCTCTCTCTATATATATATCTATATATATATATATAATATATATATATATATATATATATATATATATATATATATATATATAATATTATATCTCCTCTGGTGTGTAAAGACCAGAAAACTACTAATTTCCACCAGAGTTGGGTCCATATCAGAACCTAATCGTTAAAATAGAAAAAGAGAGTGTGTTCCAGACTTACCAGTTGTTGTGTATAAGATTAGGCATAGCTTATTCTAGGATCAGACAGTGAACAGAGAAAGGAAAGACTGTGTAGAATATCGTGTTACACCAACGTGTTCTCAATGGAGGAGAAAAGCAACGGGATAGTTCAGAAGAGCAGTGTCCATTGTATAGCGATTTATAGTGAGTTACGCAGCAGTTCTACGGCAGAAAGAGACTGGAGAGAATTAGTGAGAAAGGAAGAGTTCTTAAGACGAAAAGCCAGACTCCACCATGTCAAGGAGAGCTGTGTGAGTGGAACTACTCCGGATGTATGAGGCGTTTTCCATACAGGGAGAACAACACCCCGATAAAGATAAACAACTGGATTGACGTAAAAATCACGAATGCGCAACAGAATACTCAACCTATTAGAAGCTTGTTTAGAAAGAGAAGTAATGTGATCCTTCCAAGAAAGACCACTAGAGATTATTAAGGACAGATGAAGGCTTGAGATGCGTGTTTTCGAAATTATAGTTTGTAGAAGTTAGTCTCTAGAGTAGAGATATGGAGGAATTGAGTTTTTGAGGCATTGAAAAAAACAATGTTTCTCTTCCTCTTCCTCAAATTCTTCCTCAGATATTCCAAGTCAACCTTTCTAGTGTCAAATAACTTTTGCGGAGGGCGCCTTTCAACTGAAAGGAGTAAGATGTGAGATCATCAGCATCGGATCGGATAGATGAGAAGTAAAAGAGAAGATAATGCAAGTTTAAAAATTTTGGGATTGGACAGAATAAAGCGGAACACCACTATTAGCAGATTTAAAGTATGAACTGTGGCCGTCTACAATACCAGCTACAGATCGATCAGAAAGAAAATCAAAGAGAAGGATAAACTGAAAAGGAAGTTTAGAAATCAAAGATTTGCACCAGTCCCTATCGAAGACTTTCGAAATATCCAGCGCGATAGCAAAAGATCACCGAATGCGTAGAGTGAAGACCAAGATCAGAGAGAATAGCCAAGAGCTCACAGTACAGCGTTCTTATGGAAGCATCAGCGATAAAAGTTAGATTTGAAGAATTGATATTTCAAGATTTGAAACTTTAAAAGAACGCCGCTCTCGAAGCATCTCTGAGCTCTTGAGTTTATCTTTTTTTTTTTTTTTTTTTTTTTTTTTTACAAGGTATTTGACGATTAAGCGCTTGTAAATTTGACATGAGAAGGAAGTAGGGAAGGAGAAGTGGAGCATACACTCCAAATGAGTCAGTTATTAGGCCCTCTGAGAAGAAAAAAGCGAAAGAACGAACCAAAGGGCTAGGAAGTGAAACGAAATGGTCTAGATCTAGACCATACTTCACTCCCGAGTATGCCTATAAGGGTACTGCATCGCTTTGACGGCGATACGTTCCCTACACACACACATACATAATATATATTTATATATATATATATATATAATATATATTATATATATATATATATAAATATATATATATATATATAATATACATTCATGTACCTGGTTCCATCATAATATGTTACTAACGGATAAGAAGGATTAAAAATAAAAAAAATATTTAAAAAAAAAAAAAAAAAAAAAAAAAATGGCGTGAAAATAAATGAAAAACAATTTTTTGCATTGAAAAAATAAACTTTTAGTGGAAACAACATATAATGTTCGGGAACAAATTATCTCTAAACGGCGTTTAAAAATATTACGTAATATTATAAAAAATTACACAATTTAATTAAGCTAAGGGACGAAAAAAATCGGTATCGGTATCGGCCATTTTTAGCGATACCGTACCTGAGTGCCGACTGCCGATCGGATACCGATACTTCACTCATCCCTAATATATTATATATATTATATATATATATATATATATATATATATATATATTATATAATATATATAAACTCACTAACTACAATCTTTCCAATTTTTTTAGTTCCTATCTTAGATCCTCTAACTAAAAACGAATATACCTTGTCAGACACTTTCGACTTTATCAATTGCCTAAATTCTTCTTTTGGCACTTGCTTCATGAAAACCTTTGATATTGAATCTTTGTATACAAATCTTTTCTATTTCTGAAACCATCAACATAATAATTAATGAATTATTTCACAACAATCAAAACATTATGGGAATGAATCATCTCTCATTCACCTAACTTTTAAAATTATCTATTGAAGATTCTCAATTCCTTTTCGACGGGGAACCATATCCAAATTGATGGTATGACTATGGGCTCTCCTTTAGGTCCTGCTTTTGCAATAGCTTTCTGTTATTATGAAAAACAGTGCATCATGCAATGCCGCTCCTCTTTTCTAACCCTTTCTCTATCGCCGCTACATAAATGACTGCTTCGTAGTTTTCAAGGAGAAAGCTAATGCCAATATTTTTCTACAGTATATGAATGAGAGAGACAACAGTATGAGATTCACTGTGGAACAAGAAGTTAATAATTCTCTATTTTTCCTAAATGTGTATGTTACACATATTAACAAAATTTTTAAAACATCTGTTTATAGAAAACCTACCTCTACCTCTCTTGCTACAAACTATTTTAGCAATATACCTCTTAAGTTTATTCTATCAGGTCTAAGATCTAGAATCTATAGAGCATTTAAAATTTGCTCTGACTGGCATTTATTCCATAGAGATGGAATTTATTAAAATTATTTTCCATTTTAATTTATTCCAAAGTTCCAATGGAAAAAAGATTAACGAGTTTTCGCTGTTTAGAGCTACTCATCATTTTCTACTGTTCCAAGCAAAAATATATCTAAAACTTCCGTATTTGGGTCCCTTACATCCCAACTTAAAAATATTCTTACTGTACTTGAAGCTACATTCTCCCAGTGCCAGTTTATTCTTACAAATTATAACTCCTCTCAATTCACACTTTCTTCAGACACAAGGAATCTCCCAATGCTTCAGATCCTCATTAATTTATTTAGTGTGCCAGCTGTAAACAGCATATGTAGACAAACTGGTCTACATTAAAAGTGAGGATTGATAAGCATAGATAGTTTCCTTCAGAACTGACCTTACTCTTTCCTCTCCTGAACACTGCCAAGAGACCAGGAATAACCACTCTTTTTCTTCTTAATTCTCCATAATTAATGAACAGAGAATTTGAAGAAAAAGGGTGGGTATGTCCATGGTCTTTTATGGCAGAGTGTACAGGAGAGCAAAGAGGATGGTCTCTTCTAAAGGAACTCCTCTGCTATCAATCCTTACTTTGAATGTAGACCAGTTTGCCTTATGCCGCATTACAGCTGGCAACTTAAATAATAATGAGATCTAAGAAGCATTGGGTGAGATTCCTTGTCTCGAAGAAACTATAAATTGAGAGGGAGTTATAATTTATAAGAATGAACTGGCGTTGCTGTAATTCTATTAATTCTGTTTCTATTAAGTTGAGATGTAAGTGATTCTATATACAAAAGTTTTAAGTATTTTATTTTGTTTGGGTGCAATAGGAAGTGAGTCTGCAGATATCAGTGAGACACTCGTTAATTAATACTTTTTCCACTTGGACTTTAGGAATAAATTAAAATGAAAAGTATTTTCTTAAATTCCATTCAAATATATATATATATATAATAATATATATATATAATATAATATATATATATATATATATATATATATATATATATATATATATATGGATGGATGCATTTCTTTTTTCAGGTGCGATGCGGATGCGGATGTTGAATTTTTAGAAAGTGCGGTGCGGATTGATTTTCGAAATGCTCCACGGAATATATACTAATATATATATATAGATATATATATATAATATATATATATATATATTAATATATATATATATCAACTTCGATTCCTTCTTGCAAACGTGCGCACATTCCTGTGCCAAGAAGAGGGACCCCCTAATCCTAACTATCGTCTATTTTTTAACCTCTGTTTTTCAAAGTTTAATCTGCCTAAACAAAATTTGGAAACACCTTAATTTTTCTAATCTTATCTCTGATCGCCAGTATGGCTTTCGTAAAGAAAGTTCTACTGGGGATCTTCTTTCCTTGCTTTCTGACTCTTGGTCCTCCGCTCTTCGAGGTTTCGATGAGTCTTTCGCTGTCATTAGGGACCGACTGTGGCTGGAATTTTTTGTCTTCCAAATTTTGCCGGTGTTGAATAAAAAATTTGTTAAGAGGTCAAAAGCATTGAAATTTTAGGTTGAGAAAATTCGATATAAATATAATTGAGGTTTATTTAATTGTAAAGAAGGAGTAGAATAGCCAGCATTCACTTAAGTTATTGATTATATGCATTTTCTCAAAGAAAAAAGAAAAAAAAAATTCAGAAAATTAAAGTCTACAAAAAGTACATTAGTGATTCAGCAGGTTTATCTAGGTAAGACCATAAGGTAAAGTTTGAAAAAATGGA
>SEYY01000389.1:61432-72891 GCA_009176605.1 Armadillidium nasatum
TATATATATATATAATATATATATATATCGTGCAATATGTTTTTTAATGAAGAAAGACACTCTTATTGTGAGCAATAAAAAAAAAAAAAAAAAAAATAAGTCAATGATTATTATTATTATTTTGCTAGTAATGTTTAAACTAGACGAAATACTGTATTAATTCTTTATTTTTCAGGGGTATTGAAGCCATCGTTTGCGATTATGTTCGCTCGTCAGTGTTTGGAAATTTTATTCCAAAATTTGCCATGGCTCTTGTTTACGGCCTTTCATCTTTGACTCTGGGTGGACTTATTTATTTCATTTACACCGATGTTGGAATTATCAACGCAGTAAAATTGTTATGGAAATTATAATTAAAAGTATTCAAATTCTATATAGGATTGAAATAAAAATGTGTAAATAAATTTTGATGTTTATTTATCGTATTCCCATTGATGTATTGTAGCTTGACATTATAGTACTTTCTGTAGTTTTTGAAAATCCTTCTCTTTGGAACAACTTCGTTTCAGCATTTTCCTGTGCTTTAAACCTTTCAAATGTTCATTCCATTGATGTGTTCCAATAAAGAAACGAGCACAGATTTCGCAGAAGTTGCGCGTTTTGTCACCTATATATATATATATAATATATATATATATATATATTTATATAATATATATATATATATATATATATATATATATATATATATAAAAAATATGGTTATACTATTTTTCTTGCATAATATATATATATATATATATAATAATATATATATATATATATATATATATATATATATATATATATATAATAATATATATTATATATATATATATATATATATAATATATCCACATTGCACTTATACAAGAAGCCCACCTTCCAACAAACCAACCAACAAAGTAGGGGGTACTTTCTACAAATACGACTCCATCTACTCCCAACAAAACCAACCATCACAACCTTAACTCTCATCCACAACTCTATAAATTACTCCAACACATCCTCTCAACATGCAATCACGCAATCTGACAACATATCTAAAATCCAAACCTTCTCAATAGAATTAAATAAAACTACACACAATTTAGTAAACCTGTACATCCACACCATACATCCACACACTGTCCATCAAACTACTTACCCAACCTTACTACAATAACAAACCTCCCTAATCTCCTATTTGCGGAGACTTCAATGCCACCACCCGACCTGGTCAAAACCAAGCCTCCGACCAAGAGGAAACACATCATCGAACCTTGGAACATCTCAACATACTTAACAACAAAAACCTCCATACCAGAATCCCCCCGCAATCCAATCAATCCCCCACATCACCAGACATCACCTTTGCTCCTCAACATTCACCCTCTTCTACACTGGACCACCGAAACCGATCTAAACTCCGACCACATACCAATAATTATAAAATACCACATCAAAAACAAACCCACTCACAAATCTAAAACCACATTTACCAACTACAAAAAAGCAACTACATAGACGTAAACCTCAAACAAACAAAATTGCAAACTATCCTCCTCAAATCAGCAATTAAAACTCACCCACACAATCCAGAAAGCAGCCAACATCTACATCCCTAAAGGCCACATTAAAAAATACGAACCTAGCCTCTCCCCCGAAATCACTTCTCTCATAAAACAAAGGAACGCACTAAAACGCCAAAACAACCCCACTCAACTCACCAAAACTCAATTAGAAACCCTTAACAATCAAATATCGACCCTAATAAAAACTCACACAACCAACAACTACCAAAACTTCCTCATCAAAAACTTAACAACACTACAGCAAAAGAGTCTGGAAAACAATCCACACAATCCACAACGCAAAAAACAACACACTCCACACTCATGAAACTCCAACCAATCCCATTACACAAACCCCATTAACTCCCAATCAACACATCAACCTACTGGCCACACACTTTGCTAAGCAAAGTAGCTTACCTACCCACCCACAAAACAGGAAAATAATAAGAAAACTGAAAAAGCTATGCAACAACCAAAACAACTTAAACGTCATCACACCCACAAACACTCAAAACACCATTAAAACTATCAAAAACTCTCCAGCAACAGGACCAGACAACATATCAAATATTCACCTAAAACACCTATCCAACCACACAATCACATACATAACCTCCATCTTCAACAAATCAATCCAACTCAACTATATCCCCCCCCAATGGAAAAAAGCATTAATCATACCTAAACTAAAACCTGGTAAAGACCCTTCAAACCCCTCTTCCTACCGCCCAATCTCCCTTTTATCCACCATCTCAAAACTTCTTGAAAAACTAATCCTAAATTCTATCCTCCAATTCATCCCACAACAAAACTTCCAACACGGGTTCAAACCCAACACTCCACCACCACTGCTTTACCAACATCATCCAACCTATATAAACAGCCTAAACCATAAACCACACCACAAAACAATACTAATACAATAGACAAAATAAAGCTTCGATACTGTCCCGAAACATAATCTTATCCATAAAATCCTCCAATCCAACATCCCAACAAACACTAAGAAATGGCTAACCAACTTCCTATCAGGGAGAACCGCCCAAATACAACAAAACGGCCATAAATCACGTACCATCAACTTAAGAAACGGAGTTCCGCAAGGAGCCATACTCTCCCCCACTCTATTCAACCTTAACAGCAGACCTACCACAACCACAAACAACTTTCACCCGCATAATATCATACGCCGACGACTTAACTATTACCACCACTCACAAAAACCTCACCACCGCAACATCACTCACACAAGACTACATAACACAACTCCAAATTGGCTAGTAGAAAACAGGATGACGGCATCCCCAAACAAATCCTCCATCACCCTTATAACAACAGACAAACACATATCCAACACCACCCAAGTCCTACTAAACAACACCCCCATACCCTCAACAAAACCCCAAAAATTCTCGGCCTAACATTTGACACTCACCTCAATTTCTCCAAGCACATTCAAAATACCACATCAGCCGCAAACAGAAAAACTCAACATCCTCAAAACAGTGGCCAACACAGACATAAACAACAACATACAAACCTCAATAGCTATCTACAACAATTTATACGCCCCACCATTAACTACGCCTCCCCTGTCTGTCACCCTCTGCTCTCCGACAAAACTTAACGACACTCCAAAAAACGCAAAAGCCCTACGCACCATCACCGGCTGCACACGCACAACCCCTCAACAACACCTACATAACGAAACCAAGATACTACCTATAAGGAATCACCTCGAAATGATAGGCACCCAATTTTACGCAAAAACACGTCTACCCACTCACCCATGTCACAATACTCTCCTACAACCTACCCCACAGAGACTAACACAGCCTCCATCGTCCACCGGAGCCTTTTACAAACAGATCCTAAATCACATCCCCCCTCCTCCCCCCAATACCACAACAACCAAACATATACACACTCAACTAACACATTCATATATGATCAACAGACCTCCAAACAGCATCCTTAAAAAAGCCCCTCCCGAAATAAACACCGACTCCAACAACCTCCCAAAACACTTACAAATCTCACTAGCAAGATTGAGATGCGGGCACCACCCAAACTTACAACATTACAAACACAATTTCAATTTAAACCAGGCAACATCTTCCACTTGTACCAGATGCAAAAGGGCCCCGGAGACCGTAAAACACTTTCTTTTAGACTGTCCCTCCTACTGTCGCCCCAAAATCTTCTGGGGCATCACTTCTTTGGAAGATCTCTGGACGAGACCGACTGCGGCGGGAGGCTTCATTAGCGAAGTGTGGCCGCCTCAACAGGGGTGGTCAGGGGGTGAGAAGGTAAAAAAAAAAAAAAAAGGTATATATATATATATATATATATATATATATATATATATATATATATATATATATATATATATATATATATAATTTATATATATATATATATATATAATATATATATAATAAAAAAAATAAAAAAAAAAAAAAAAAAAAAAAAAATATATATATATAATATATATATATATATATATATATATATATATATATATATATATATATATATATATATATATATATATATATAATATATATATATATATATATATATAATTATATATAATATATATAATATATATATATAATATATATATATATATATATATATATATATATATATATATATATATATATATATATATATATATATATATATATATATATATATATATATATATATATATATATATATATATATATATATATATATATATATAGCACATGATAAAACATTTAATGAATATTAAATGAAAACGTTTCTATCAACCTCTGATGATCCCTCATAAGTTCCAAATAAATATAACATAAATGATAAACATCATACATTAAATCTGGCATGAGGCAAGGCAAGGGAATTTACCTTAATAAATGTTATACCAACAACAAAGGACGTACATTTAAAGGCACCATTGAAAGGAAGGCAGGAGAAAATAAATATATCAGTTTCTGTGGAGTTTGTGTTATGTTTCAAAGTGGCCAGCATTTGAGTTGGGAGATGTAAAATTGGATATACTTAATTAAGTCATTTGCATAGCTATATATATATATATATATATATATATATATATATATATATATATATATATATATATATATATATATATATATATATATATATATATATATATATATATATATATATATATATATATATATAAAGTTGATATACCTCGATAGACGGCGTTAGAAAGTGTGTAATTAAACGATGTTGGAAAAATAGATCATTGGAGTGTGTTCCAGATTTTACCAGCAGAAATCATGTTAGATTGAGCATAAAGGTTAAGTCTGATTTAGAGGGTTGGAGAGAGAAGGGATGAAACTGTGTAGAAAGGCGGGTAACAAGACCTTTCCTCAAAGGAAGAGGTATACACGACTAGAGTTTAGAAAAGCAGTGTAAACAGTAGTAGTACAATAAATAAGCTTCGTCCATATATTCCTACGAAGTAATGATGGACGAATCCGAATTCGGATTCGGATATTTTTTCATGGATTTTAATTCTAGAATTCTAAAACTTGCTTGATTTGGATTAAAAAAATTCTAAAACTTGTTGAATACGGATTCAGATTCGAATTCTTTCATTTACAGTAACATCAAATCTAAATAACTGCTAACTGAAATATGTAATATTTTTTCAAGTAAGTATATGTAATCATACAATAAAGAAATATCGTGCATTTATTTCGTTAGGCGTAATGAGGGAGTGTCGTATTTTGTAAAGAACGGTTTACTGGCGATCTTTCTCTTCTCTCTGACCCTTCGTCCTCTGCTATAACTCACTGTGATGAATCTATTGTTGTGGCTGTAGACATCAAAAACCTTGGATGTAGCCTGGCATAAAACAGTGATTCCTAAAGTTCCCTCTTTCGTCATCTATCCATCTAACTAAAATATCCTTGTACATCGGCCACCATTGATCCTTTAAACCTATTTATTAATAATGATGTTCCTCAGAGATCTCTTCTGTCCTAAACTTTTTTTCTGTTTTTCATTATTGACCTTCTCTATAATGCTTCATCGCTAATCCATTTCTATGTCGATTACTCTACGTGGTTGTGTTTAATGCCTTAAAACCTCAATTCTTCCCTTATTCAAGTCGACATAATATTCCAAAAACTATAACGTCTTCAAACACAACACAAATCTTCATCTGTCCTTAATATTCTTGGTGTTTCTTTTTTTCGTGATCTTTCTTGAAATATTAACATTATTTCACTTATTAAGTTAGCTTCTAAGAGGTTGGGTGCACTGAGATCCTTTTGAAATCTCTTAAACTCCGTTCACTGATTGCGCTTTATAGGGGAGGAGGGAGTTGTTCATCCGTGTATCTGGAGCATGATTCCAACATATGGAGTGGTTTCACTCACAGTGTTTCTAAGTTTCTAAATAACTCTTCAGTCTCTTTCTAAGCATTGTATTGTGTAACGCTACAATCGCTATTGCAAGGACAATGCTCTTATGAAATCCGGACAGTCTCACCCTTTCTCTTCCAACTATCTGACACCAGAATTAACCTCTATGCTTTCAATCTTACATGTACTCAACTGGTAAAGTCTGGAACTCATTCCCTTTATCTATTTTCACACTTTCAAACGCCATGTATCGGTCAATTTGGTCCGTCCTGAGAATTTCTCAGCTTAGATGGAAACTGGAAGGCTCTGGTCTTTGTCCAACATATATATATATATATATATATATATATATATATATATATATATATATATATATATATATATATATATATATATATATATATATATATATATATATATATATATATATATATATATATATATATATATATATATATATATATATATATATATATATATATATATATATATATATATATATATATATATATTACCATTCACCTTTCCCACTCTCGTGGGGTGGTGCCCGTCACAGTTCGCTCACATACACACATCCACTCTATCTCCCCTCCCCTCTCACCACTGCCCTCCATCTCACTCTGTCCTCCGCGACTCTCCTACCTTTCGTCCACATTCAAACCTCTCCCTCACCCCATCCATCCACCTCGGCCTTCCCCTCCCCCTTCCTCCCTCTATCTCGGATCTCATCACTCTACTCACCGTCCTATTCTCATCCATTCCACAAATATGCCCAAACCATCTTAATACACCCTCTTCCGCTCTACCACTACTCCCCTCTTCCATCCACACATCTCCCTTATTCTTTCGTTTCTGATTCTATCTACCCTCCTTAACCCACATATAGCCCTCAATCCTTTCATCTCAAAAACTTCTAATCTTTTCCTAATCTGAGCATTCATTCCCCATGTCTCACACCCATACATTGCAGATGGTAGACACATACTCTCAAACATTCTTACCTTAATTTCCTTTGATATTCTTCCCTTCTTCCAAACTTCTCTCAGTCCCCCCATCACTTTCATTCCCTCCGTCACTCTATTCCTTATTTCCCCATCCATCCCTCCTTTTCCCTCCACTAACATTCCCAGATATTTAAACTCTTCTACCTCCTCAAATTTCTCACCTCCCATTCCTCCCCTCTAGCTGCCTCATCCCTGCCCCCAATCCTCATCACTTTACTCTTTGTTGAGTTTACCCTTAATCCCTTCGAGGCACATTCCCTAACAAACTCCTTCACCAACATTCTCAATTTCTCCCCAGATTCCGCAACTAACACCGCATCATCCGCAAACAACAAGACACTTACCTCCCAATCCCTCTCTCCACTTCTCAACCTAATACCCTTCCCTTCCCTCTCCATCCCCCTAACAACACCATCCATTAACACATTAAACAGACACAGAGACATAACACAGTCCTGCCTCAGTCCAACTCCCACTTCAAACCATTCAGTCAGTTCCCTCCTCACCCTCACCCTCGCTCTACAATTCTCATAAAATGATTTAACTGCATTAAATAATCTACCTCTCACTCCTCCCTCCCATAAAAGCTCAAACAATTTCCTCCTACAAACTCTATCATACGCCTTTTCCAAATCCATAAAGAATACATACCCCACTTTATCTTTCTCATGCAGTTTTTCACCGATCATTCTCAGTGTAAACACCTAATCCACACATCCCTTACCTTCTCTAAAACCTCCCTGTTCCTCCCCCACTCTCTCTCTTGTCAATTCTTTCACTTTCGATACTAAAACTCTCCCATAAATTTTCCCTACTACACTCAACAAGCTTATCCCCCTATAATTCTTACACATCATCTTATCCCCCTTCCCTTTATATATCGGCACTATGCAAGCATCTTGCCACTCCTGAGGCACTTTTCCCTCTCCCTAACACACATTAAACATTCTCACCAACCAGTCAACTATTACTCCCGCTCCCACCCTTATCATCTCCCCATATATACCATCCATTCCAGCTGACTTTCCCTTCTTCACCTATTTTATATATATATATATATATATATATATATATATATATATATATATATATATATATATATATATATATATATATATATATATATATATATATATATATATATATATATATAAAATTCATTGATATCCGGATTCGAAGATTTTTTCAAGGATTCTGATTCAAGAATTCTAAAACTTGCTGGATATGGATTCGGATTCGAAAGTTTCGGATTCGTCCATCACTGCTACAAAGTGATAACAACTTAATAAATACGTAATATTAGCACCAAGTTCATATTTTGTTCATCCTATATATATATATATATATATATATATATATATATATATATTATATATATATATATATATATATATATATATATATATATATATATATATATATATATATATATATATATATATATATATATAATGGGGAATTCTCTATCAGATCAACCACTTTGAGATCAACCAGTCCAGACACCCTCATCTCTCAGAAATTGCCTAATTTTTTGTATACAGAGTTG
The DNA here is from genome assembly GCA_009176605.1 of Armadillidium nasatum. NCBI lineage: Eukaryota > Metazoa > Arthropoda > Malacostraca > Isopoda > Armadillidiidae > Armadillidium > Armadillidium nasatum. The sequence continues at coordinate 69,900 of SEYY01000389.1, forward strand.
TTTTGATCCCTGAATTCATTTCTGAAAGTTATAGGTTAAACGTAGTGACTTCGGTGATTTTGAGGTTATTAGCGAAGGTCACCTACTTTCGATGTCTATAACTTGAGTAATACTAGTCATAAATTTATATTTTTTGCATCTTTAGAATCGGAAAAGATCAAGGAATGCGGATATACAAGTTTTATATCCAAAAATATTTTTTTAATTTTTTTTAAATGTTGACCTACATTTGAGGTCACGATTTGACCTTTTCTCATTCGCTGAGAGAAAAAGTTATAGATGCAAAAAATGAAAACATTCATTTGCTATAAGAATTAACAATGAAAACTTTGAGTATGATCATACTTTATCCTAATTTAGGTTTTCAGTAAACATTTATAGAAGTCAAATTTTATTATTTGTCTTAAAGTTAATAAAATTTGCCTTTTATTAATTGACACAATTTTTTTACAGATTTGGAAGCATATATGGGTGGTTAAATTGTATGGGCCGATGTTGAATGTGAACCACACCTAAACGTCAAGTTTTTTACTGCATTTCATTGGACTTTTTTCAATTTCAGACTTACTCAATTTGAACCATGGAAAGATACACAATGGAGCAACGTGTTAAAGTTATTCAGGCTTATTATGAAAATGGGCGTTCAAATCAAAATGCATATCGTGCACTTCGTGATTTTTTTGGTCAATTTAATCGTCCAAATGTGCGTACAATCGGAAAAATCGTGAAAAAATTTGAGCAAACCGGGTCTGTAGGAGATTTGAAAAGACCAGTGCATGCTCGTACTGCAGAAAATATTGCTGCTGTTCGCGATAGTGTGGCTGAGGAGTCATCCACTTCAACTCGTCGTCGTGCCCAACAATTGCACCTCTCACGCTCGTCGTTGATGAACATTATGCATAAAGACTTGCATTTAAACGCTTACAAGGTGCAATTGACTCAAGAACTAAAGCCTCTTGACCATACAAAACGTCGTCAATGGTCAGAATGGTGGCAAGAAATGGCAACAGTGGATGATCAATTTTCGAGGAAAATCATCTTCAGTGATGAGGCACATTTTCAGCTCAGTGGATTCGTCAATAAGCAGAATTGCCGCATTTGGGCGAATGCTAATCCAAGAGTGATTGTCGAAAAACCAATGCACCCACAAAGAGTGACTGTTTGGTGTGGTTTATGGGCTGGCGGCATCATCGGGCCGTATTTTTTCCAAAATGAGGCCGGTCAGGCAGTTACTGTGAATGGTGTTCGCTATCGTGAGATGATAACGAACTTTTTATGGCACGAATTGGAAGGTATGGATGTGGACGATATGTGGTTTCAACAGGACGGTGCCACTTGCCACACAGCTAACGAAACAATGGCTATTTTGCGCGACAAATTCAATGGCCGTGTTATCTCACGTGGTGGCGATGTCAATTGGCCGCCAAGATCATGTGATTTGACACCGTTGGACTTCTTTCTTTGGGGTTATTTGAAAGAAAAGGTGTACGTCGATAAGCCAGCAACAATTCAAGAGATAAAGGATGAGATAATTCGGCACATTAACGGCATAGAACCCCAATTATGCCTCAGCGTCATCGAAAATTTGGACCATCGGATGGAGGTGTGCCGCCGAAGGTCGCGGCGGCCATTTGGCCGATATTTTGTTCCATACATAATTGAACCATACCATATTATCATAATAAAAAGAAATGACAATAAATTCCTAAGTAATTTGTGTTTTATTCAAAATCAACATCGGCCCTTAAAATTTAACCATCCATATATATATATATATATATATATATATATATATATATATATATATATATATATATATATATATATATATATATATATATATATATATATATATATATATATATATAATATATATATAATATATATTATATATATATATATATATATATATATTATATTAAAATTAAATTTTGCAAAATAAAAAAAAATGGTTCACCATCGTACAGACCCACTGAGAAAAAAACATAAGAGGAAAATATATAAATATATTAGAAAATTGTGGGAAGATGTTTTTGTACAAAATGATGATGAAATTATTAAAGTGAATAAAGGTTCTTACTTATGCCTGAGCTGCAGGAAAACAAAATACAGAATTTTGGTGTATTACCTAAGGAAATAGAAGGTCAAGAACATGTTGGTTCTGAATTAAACATTAATTTAAGTGAAGATAGTTCTTTTGAAAAGGGAAGCTCTAGTACCAGCTTTGAAGACGAGAAAAAAGCAGATATAAATATTCAGAAACTTCTTCTACCCTTATTGTCTCAAACACCAATAATGAAAAGTGTGGTGTGTGTATATATTATATATATATATATATATATATATATATATATATATATATATATATATATATATATATATATATATATATATATATATATATATATATATATATATATAAATATAATAAAAAGTTCGCATCTCACGGGCATTGCCCTATTCTAGGAGAGAAACTTTTGTAGGTAGTATATACCTAGGATCCCCATGTGGGATCGAACCGGCGCCCTCAAGCACGTGAGTTAATCACTCTACCGTTTGAGCCACGGTATATATATATATATATATATATATATATATATATATATATATATATAATATATATATATATATATATATATATATATATATATATATATATATATATATTATATATATAAAGTAATAATGCAGTACAGACAGTAGTTTCTTAAGTTCAAATTAAAACTGTATCGGCCAAATAATATTTCTTTATATGTAAATTCAATTGCATATCATAGTTAAATTTGTAAACTGAACATCATCAATTGATTTTGATGAATATCATTCGGCATTAAATTTGGTCACATTTTAATCTAAAAAATATTTTATTAATTTACAAAGCTTGAAAACAAAAGTCCTATAAATTTTTTCCAGGAAAATTTTATTAATTAGACATTTCTGCATTTTTTTTAGGTCTGAAATCTAGCCAAAAGAAACTGAAGGTTGAACAAAA